>JAIPMN010039856.1:0-10437 GCA_020650975.1 Apostichopus californicus
CTGTGTATGTGTGGAACACAGTCATTTGGGGGCGGGGGGGGGGGCCTATCCACGAAAATGCCGCAGTTTCAGAGGAAGCACATCAAGTCACTGTTGACTAAACAAAGTCTTGTAGTTAACGAATTCCCGATCCCCGTGTTTCCCAAATTTACTTGCATAAAAACAAAACCCTATGAATCCTGTTTCGGGTTTCAAATAACTGTGCTATTTCCAGCCATTCAGATCCCTAAATAAGATTAGTCACATGAAGTTAACGTGTTTGTCCCTTCCTCATTCAAAACGGTACTGAAATGTGAATAGGTATTGTTTGTTGAAATTTCAGGCTTACTCCAGTTCATGATCGTCTGCATAGAATATAGTTGTAAAAGGACACAACTTACAGCAAGAACTCTCTGGCTAGCATAATCTTAAGCAACCTTTTGTGAATAAGAAGATTTCACGGAATCCGTTTGTCTTTTACTGCTTGCTTCGAAGTCATCCATAGTATCGGGGTATAAGCCTATTGTACAATTACGTCTTGGAAGGAAACGACATTCTTACTGCTTGCTGCAATGTAAACAAAGACAAGCGTGAGCTTCTTGTAAATAAAGATATTCAGATCCGTTGTTCTAATGAGAGTAAAACAGGATGAATAGAGATTTCGTTGAAGGCAGTGTCGTTCACTGTTACCAATAGATTGTATCCAACCAACAATACCAATTTAAGCTCGTAGAAAGTTAACTCGTCAAATGGTTCAGTGGGTAGAGCAGTGGACTGGTAACCCGATGAACTGAGTTCGACTCCATCAACGATTATACACGTTTAAAATTCTTTTTCTCTTTCAGCAGTCCACGCTGAAGTCTTGATATATTAATTCAACCATATAATTTACTAGCTGATGTGGTGGCCGATGTGTATAGAGGGTGACGAAAGACTCATTCCTTGTCGGTCGTGTAAATCGTGGCTAGGGTTCAAGACAGGCCTCTGGCGATAATACCTCTGGCTGTGGCATGGTGCTTTTTTGTGGCCTAGGATCCCGTACCATGTCTCCCTTGTTGTCGCAAAAGAACCCGGGGGGATGCGCAGGGTCGGTCAAATCGACCAGAAGCGTACTAGGTGGCGTGCGTGAATCCTTGCCTTTGGCCAGAGGGCGAGACCTCTCTGCGACCGGCAAGCTTGCAGCCACCGTCCACTGAATACGTGGCCTGATGAAGCGCTATTCTCCTTAAAGTAAATCTACGGATGCCTTTAAGAGCCATATATTTATTTTATATTAAAAAACACCCTGTTTCAAATTAGCGCCATCGAATTCCTTAAAAGCCGTTTTTTTTTTCATGTCACTCTGAAGGTGGAATGAATTTTATTGTAATGGGTTATTTGTGGTAAGCCAAGCAAAACATTCAAACAGTCATGCGGTCACAAGGGTTTGCAGGAACTTAATTAAACTCATTGTTTGACATAAATGTGTTGGCAAAGATTTACACTATCTACACCAAAACAAGCATATTCGTTGCAGTGCCAGAGACATACAAGCCAGCAAGACCATGAGATAACATTTTAATATACATATAATTCAATCTATATCACTTTTGCAAGAAACAAAAGTGTCAATATGGTCCCATTCTAAGCCACAGTGTTGTTGCAAATTCTCATACCGGATAGTAGGTAGATTCGAAACAGTGATTCTTAAGAACTTTTTTTGAGATTCACAAAAAAAAACACCCCGTATTGTGTTTTGATAACTTCAGGAACAAAATTAACTTTGATATGCCGTGGACCTTTAGAAACCACTGCTCTCAGTCTAGCTAGGGTTGTATTCCTTAGTAACACAATTACTTATTTTTTGTTTGTTTTTGGAATGACCCTTTAAACAGTTAAAGTGACTGGTCCTTTAAATTAACTAGTTCCTCAGTTGCACTACAAAACTCAATGAGAAAAATTAAGATGATATGGTCTCAAATGACATGTTTATAATTATTACAAATTTATAAAGGACAAATGATGTTGAATGCCATCCCAGGGTGCTCTGTTGCTTATATGAAGATTGAAAGAGACCTAGGTATCTACATCGACTCATCTCTGCAGCCTTCTAAACATTGTCTTGAAGCTGCTAAAAGAGGTAATAGCTAGGGTTTTAGGAATGATCATGAGGAACTTCAGTTTTCTGAAAGAGGACATCGTAGTTAGGCTTTATAAGCAGTTGGTTAGGCCTCATCTGGAGTATGCTGTGCAGGCTTGGAACCCATATTTTGCTAAGGATAAGGAACTACTTGAAAAGGTCCAGAGGAGGGCTACTAGGATGATTAGTTCCTTAAAGAGTGTTTCTTATTATAGGCGGTTACAACTGTTGAATCTCACCACACTGGAGCTTAGGAGGTTACGTGGGGACTTGATCCAGGTTTTCAAGATTGTGTATGGTTTCGACAATTTATCCTTTACCGACTTTTTCATGTTTGCTAACAGTAGTTGTACCAGAGGTTATTGTCTTAAACTCCAAAAGTCACATAGTAGGATTAATATTCGGCATAACTTTTTTTCTAATAGGGTTGTGAATGAGTGGAATGGTTTGCCTGAGAAAGTTGTACTTGCAAGTAGTGTCAATGGGTTTAAGAATGCTTTGGACAAGCACTTTAAGCATTGTAATCGGGTCTGACTGTTTGTGTCTTCAGTTTTTTCTCTCTCTATAGGGTCCTTGATGGGGACTTAAGTGTCCCTCCTGGTCCTTTTTTCTACTAAACTCAACTAAACTAACAGATTGACGTTAACTATAAGAACAACCATGAGGAGCCGACGGCACAATCAAGTTAGCCTCAACGAATATTCCAGAAATAAGTATCTTTAACGAAACATATCTTGAATTATACTGGAACAGCTACAGAAACATTATTGGACTTAAAGTTGTCTGTTTTCTTAGTATTATAACATATCAAGACTAAAATTCTGCCTTATTCATTATTTAATTATTTAAGTGAGTTATCAAGTTACAGCAAAATCTATCTGTCAATAATTATCCCATGATTGAATACCGGGGATTCTTTTTAAGAAAAGTGACCCAGGAAAAAACCTGGGCACGAAAACCAAACTACCGAACGTCTAATCCGCTCTCAAACCCAGTCCCTTGCATAGAGACTGTGACTGTCTGTATAACCATTCCCCTCGAAAGGGAACAGATACTACACATGATCTTCGGGATGTCTTCAACTTTGATCTCGGAAGAATATTATCAGATTCCTTGTTCTTTATTCTATTTGTTTTACAAGTCAATGGACTGCATTCTGATGAACAATGAATAGATGCCATGAAAACTGCCATGACTGGAATACCAAGTATTCCCCGTTATGTTCAACACGTAACACACTAATGGACTCTATCGATACTCATTGACGAACCACATCTTCTTTATTCGAAATAAGTTTATAACAATAGATAGAGATTAATGCCATTCAAGTGGTGCATTTGCTTTCATATTACTGAAACCTGTACGACAAGATGTTTACGCCATGTGAGCAGTCGAGAATTCACAGTGAACGTTTAGCGTTTTAATCGGCTTCCGGTAACACGTATCAAGCATTCAATTGATGACTATATAACAACGAAAAGACCTTAAGCACATGGACATTAATATCCTCCTACTTGAGGTACATATGTAAGGCTCATTTTGCATCCATTATTTTCATTTGCTGTAAAATAAAGCATTTTTTTCGCAATCTGGGAAATCAAACTCGACCACTTCGAGGAAACTTAAGGTCCCTGAAAAAGAACCGTGTAATGGTATCCCCTCGGTTGGACCAGGGACGATTATATAAGAAAACCCCTTTCATGGGTTCCAAATGAGAAAAAAATAGAAAACAATAAGTTGAATTCGTTGCCAATTCGTTACTTGTTAGTGGATAGATCCAGTTATGTTTTTGTATTACGTTTGTTTGGTAAAGTAACGCCAACCCGGTCACGATGTGGTTCCAAGCGTTATCATTATCTTCTTAGAAGAGTCTTAGCTAAGGTAGCAGAAGCACACCCAACCATTAACAGGTGTCAATGTGAAAGAGATGAACGACATACCCCCAAAAGGTGAGAACATGTTTATTCCACCCTGCAGGGAAGTAGCAACTTAAAAGTTCTTTGACATGCAGACAAAGGTGATAGCTTGAACAAATCAAAATGTTACTGACCGATTCTCATTTGCATTGATTTTTATAGACTTATTATTTATTGCAGTACCTACTTTCCGTTATAAATTTGGGCTTCCCAAAATAATGGTGGATCGAACATGTTGAATTTCTGAGCATGTACCTAATAAGTTATGCTTTCAATGTTTTCAGTGTCAAGTGTGTAAATTCAGCTAAAAAATGGAAAAAAAGAAGGAAAAATGAAAAGTAAAAAAAAATAAGTATAAGAATACCTAAAGGAAAAGCCATGTTTGCACCTCCTGGCAACACTTTGTCATCATGACCTGACGAAACGACACACTCATGACACAAATTTCAATATCTCCCAAATATTTCGATTTATTCCTTGAAATTGTAACGTATTAAAAGTTCAACAGACTATTTTAATTTCAAAATATCAACTTTCTTGAAACCTCGGGATAATGATATATTTAGGTGGTACTCAATAAAGTAGAAGAGTGTATGAGGGTATAGGTCCAAATAAACTGTTGAATGAATTCGGTGTTTCCTCAAACTTTCGACCTTTTATAGAAGATTGAAGGAAAATGCCAAAATTTCAATAGACTTTGGTAGGCCTATGACAAAACACAAAATGATAATTTGACGGTTAGCTATAGCTGTCAATTTCCTCGTAGAAATGAAACCGGGCACTGCTTTTACGTCGGTATACGAATGTGCTATGCAGTCATACTTGTTACGTTGACTCGAATTTTCAATGATTACAGCAGCCTGGGTCATTATTACACATGTTTAGACATGGCAAAGTGACGGATAAATCTACACTCAGCTCCCCCTTCTCCGCCGGTCCTGTAGAAGGTGAATATAATAGGCTATATATAGAATTGTTCAAACGGGTGTAGAAAAGTGTGATGCAGAGTCATTTCTATTAAACGGAAATGCTTCGAACGCTTGAGCTTTTGTGATGGATGTTATGTTTTCATGTAACGCTGAACCCTTCGTGGTTCACGATCCACAAGCTTATGGTTGTCTGAACAATTCTTGTGTCACATTTTGGTTCATTCTCCTCATTTAGTTTCGACCTCTAACGACTGTGTTTAGTACTTGCAGTGACTTTATATACCTTACACACACATGCCTCATCGATGATAGATGCCATTCATTTTTCCCCTGAAGATTTGAGCAAACAGCACGTAGGCAGTGTCTGTCTTCATTGTAACATGTAAAATATATGTAAGAAAGACCCCAAAAAAGTTTCTGATAACTTTGCCTCTCCCTCCCTCCCCATCCAGATGCCATTGTATTGTGTTATAATAGTTGTTCGATACTAAGCATATACTGTCAGTTTGTTGTAAGCTCTAGATGGAAAAGTTCAAGAATGAGCTCCATACAGTATTAATGAAAGCATTGTAAACCTTTTGTCTGCACACATCAAGACATGTACAACATGAACCCTATACCCTTTCTTCAAGTTTATGGTTGCAACTACATTACAATAAAATATTGTTAACTTTAATACAATAAACCCAATAAACCCCATAAACCCCATAAACCCTTCTAATTATCGGTAACAGAGAATCTTTTAGCATTCAGATTCCAGGCCATATAACTTTAGTCAATGTTGTGAACACTCTAATGTACGTGTTACATAAGGTGCAAGCTACTTCCATTCAAATATAGTATGCATTACTTGTGTTAATTAGATATGAAATTTCATTACTTCTAATTCTAACATATTTCAATTATTCTAAAAGTCATAAGGGGAAGGATATGGTATTCTTTGGAATTGAACAAAGCAAAATTTTGACTGGAACGAAATACTACCAACTATAGACCTTAGTTTAAAATTGCATTGCTTAATTAATTGTGACCTTATTTTAGATGGTGTTGACAAGTTACATTTTACTTTGAAGAGTTGACTGAATCAGTGAAGCTTATATGCCCAATGCATCGGTCTGTACCTTTGGTACAAAGCAGCATTTTCAGGGGTCATTATAGGAGTCATAATAGTTTAATTGCTCACTCACCACAAAGCAAAATAGCTTTTAATGATATTTTGCTCTCTTTGTCCATGTCTTATGGTAGTACTTCTTATAAGCAAGGAGCTATTTTTAATAGAAGGCTCTAACTTAGTGGAGAGACTTAAAGGGAAAGCCCTTTTGTCTGCAAATCCTTTGTATGTCATTACTAATTAAAAGCCAATGCTAGAATGTCCTGGATACATTAGTGACAAAAGGGATTGTTGTTTTAAATTCTGGCTTGTATACCTCTTCTCCCATACCAGCCCCTTTCCAACTGGCTCTTTAACAAGTTATATTAAAGTTAGCACCACATGTGCCTGTACGCAATAACATACTTTTAAATATAAAAGTTCCCAAACTTTATACCTATGGAGACGTTCATTGGTACTATACTATCCTTGTTTAATATCAATCAAATATTCACAAACAAGGAATCCAAAGTTAGACAGTACTCCAAAATAAAATTAGTACTCCCACACTGTACTGTATACAAAGAATTATGTACGATGTGCACCTATTTGAGCTCAGACATAGAAATTAACTTGAGTTGCAACTTCAAATAGTCACGAACAAGTACGGCAAAGTTAAAACAGTACTCCAGAATAAAAATCAGTACCCCACACTGTACTGTATACCAAGAATTATGTAAGTTTTCCTAGTTTCTTGTCTGAAATATAATGTAAAAGTTGGAAAATTTTATTTCAAGGATTTGTTTTCTATGAAAAGCACAAATTTTAACTAAGACATAGAAATTAACTTGAGTTGCATCTTCAAATAGTCACGAACAAGTACTCCAAAGTTAAAACAGTACTCCAAAATAAACATCAGTACCCCACACTGTACTGCATACCAAGAATTATGTAAGTTTTGCTAGTTTCTTGTCTGAAATATGAGGTAAAAGTTGGAAAATTTTAATTCTAGGATTTGTTTTCTATGAAAAGCACATATTTGAGCTCAGACATAGAAATTAACTTGAGTTGCAACTTCAAATAGTCACGAACAAGTACTCCAAAGTTGAAACAGTACAACACAAAAAATATCAGTACCCACACACTGTACTGTATCACAAGAATTATGTAAGGTTTGCTAGATTTTTGCCTGAAATATGAGGTAAAAGTTGGAAATTTTAATTCAAGGATCTGTTTCCTATGAAAAGCGCATATTAGAGCTCAGAAATAGAAAATAACTTGAGTTGCATCTTCAAATAGTCACGAACAAGTACTCCAAAGTTAAAACAGTAAAACACAATAAATATCAGTACCCACACACTGTACTGTATCACAATAGTTATGTAAGGTTTCCTAATTTTCTTGTCTGAAATATGAGGTCAATGTTGGAAAATTTTAAGTCAAAGATTTGTTTCCAATAAAAGACACATATTTGAGTTCAGACACAGATATTAATTTGAGTTGCAACTTCAAATAGTCACAAAGAAGGACTCCAAAGTTAACACAGTACTCTGATCATTGTTTGAACCAACACCTTCATTTGGGTACTATGAAGTCCCCAAATAATGTTCTAGATCCATTCATTTGAATATTTTTGCAGGCCCATGAGAATAATGGATTATGCCTATCCTCAGTTCCCTACCCACATCCTGACCCCCTCCCTACAGTAATCAAACGCTACATTCACTGCAATTGTATAAATGTCCTTATTAAAGTATATCTGCAGAGATGTACGGTGAATATAATGTAGGTATAATCATTGTTTGAACCAACACCTTAATTTGGGTACTATGTAGTCCCCAAATAATGTTCTAGATCCATTCATTTGAATATTTTTTTCAGATTCCATAGTGTAACAATGTTATATAACCTAATAACTTATTAAGAAATATTCCAAAATGGAATTTCAGATACACAAGGATGCCCATTCATACTGAATATCAAATAGTAATTATTGCCCCTGTACACACTGTAATATACATGATTATGAAAAATCTACCAGTGCTGAATCCCAAATGTCTCTCTTACTTTCCACTGAGTTGCCATAAAGAGAGCAAAGCTTAGTTTATTAGAACGACTTTATATTAATTACTAAGCATCAGTGGCCTTTATTTATCACTATTGCCACTCTGTGTAACCATTACTTCCCCTCATCTCCTCCTTGTTTCCCAAAACTTTGCAGGAGATATTATATTAGATGCCCTTAATTGTAAAGTATAGTGACACCTTAAAATAATAGGCCAGTGCGGAAGGCCAATGAGAATCATTGATTATTGCCTATCCTCAGTGCCCTACCCACATCATGACCTACTCCCTACAGTAATCAAACGCTAGATTCACTGCTACTGTATACAAGTCCTATAAAAGTATATATGCATAGATGAACAGTGAGTATAATGTAGGTATAATCATTGTTTGAACCGATACCTTAATTTGGGTACTATGTAATCCCCAAATAAGATCCATTCATTAGAATAATTTTTCATGCCCATGAGAATCATTGATTATTGCATATCCTCAGTTCCCTACCCACATACTGACCCCGCCCTAAAGTAATCAAACTCTAGATTCACTGTACGCTAAGCTCATAGGAAGCTATTTATATAGAGATGTACAGTTCTTAATGTATGTATAATCATTGTTTGAACCGACACCTTAACTTGGGTACGTTGTAGTCCCCAAATAATGTTCTAAATCCATTCATTTGAATAACTTCACAGATTCCTATAGTGAAATAATATGATAAAGCTAAAGTACCTTTCAACAACTATTTAAAATGGAATTTCAGATACACAATGTTGCCCATTCATATACTGAATATTAAAAAGTAATTATTGCCCCTGTACACACTGTAATATACATGATTATGAAAAATCTTCCAGTTCTGAATCCAAATTGTATTCTTTACTCTCCAATGAGTTGCCTCAGAATGTGTACTATATTGTCCTTAAATAATGTCCTAGATTCATTCATTATTATATAATTTTACATTCAAAAGTGACACTACTGCTACTCTGCTGATTTCAGCTGAACAGGAGACTGATAATAGTGATATAAACCTTATTCCTATTATTAACTAGGTTTTTACACCACATAGATTGATGAGAATGCTGTTACAAATAGTATGGTGATAACCCCAAACAATCTTATTAGGTTATGTTTTGTTTACTCAATATAAGAAGTAAGAGAAAAATCCATACATTCTCAGCAAATCAGGTGGATAGTAAGCAGGTGCCACATGACTGCCTTTCTAAACCTCATACGCCTCTTACGCCTCATACGCCTCATACGAATAGGAGGCTATTGGCAATTGGAAATGAGCTTATGGGCATCCGTAGAATCTAAAACTGAAAACTCGAACAAAATTGCATTGGCTTCAACGTGTCGCTTGGAAGCACTACTTTGCGTGCAAAAAAAGTGTACGTACTCTTTGTAGTACAGCGGTTCTATTAGAGATTTTCCGTCGTACTTTTTTCAGGTTGGATATAGTTTTATTGTGACCAGGCAGCGTTTATGAAACTTAACAGTTCGCCTAGTTAGACTTTTTACTATGACCAGTGCAATATAATTGTGTAAAACGGTCTTAGTTTGGCAGTGAGTTCACGAGCTATTGTCTGGATCGGCTGTTGATCTCAATTTGAGTAGTCTCTTCCACCAGTTTCAGCATAGCTAGGTCTTAAAAGTAACGTTTCGACTTTCGTCACGTTTATGATTATGGGACAACTTGAACAAACTTGGCTAGGCCTGTGAGCAATTTTATGTTGTCTAGGCCATCAACGGTTGGGTAAAATCGGGTTCTTTAACACAACAACGTGAAGAATACCATTAATACCATAATGATATATCATTATAATCGTACTCTCTCCATGCGGCAAGTATACTCGGCAAATGTGACATACCAAACACAATACGATATGATATAATACAAAGATCTTACAAAGTCTAGCTAAATATGACACTCATTTATGTCCATGTTTCTACCTTCATGATCTGACCCATGTTCTGAGCCCCCAGTCACAGTGTCCAACAAGATTTGATACAGTAGGAGTAACGAGTAGCCTGTCATTTATGTTTGGATATATATTTAGCGTACAAGTTACAGCACGGTTGTCAACCCTGATTGACAGACTGTTTTTCAAAGGCTTTTGAACGCCATGTGGGTCATTATTAAAATTCAAAATAGCCTCAAAATACTGTTATAAATAAATAAACAATAAAAAGAGTATTGTAATACGTAGCAGACGAACTTTCAGGGTAAAGATTGAGAAGGGTCGCTTAGCTTCCTTCAACCTGAAAGGAGGGCTTAAATCTATATTCCTGCTTTTAGTTAAATTTTATTTATTGGGTACTCAAAGGGGGGGGGGG
>JAIPMN010039857.1:0-16599 GCA_020650975.1 Apostichopus californicus
CTGGTAGTGACTTCTTACGATTGGTGACAATGTGTCCCTTGAAGGATGATGAAGGGGTTAATAAGAGGTACATCTGGAACTCTGTCATCAATTCCTATCTGCAGGTACTGTTTCTACTCTGTTTGTCTCTCTTAGTTCTCAAATGTACTGCACTAAAATACTGTTTAAGGTAATGAAATAACATTTATGAGCAGAATTGGTATCTGTGCAGATCAAAGGTCACTTTGTGTGTTTTCGGAATGGAAATTATGTCCTTTGAAGTACCTTGTATTTCTACTCACCTCTACTATTTTGATCTTCATGAATTTATAGTATTTTTATATTTGCTAAATTTACTATATAGGTAGCTGACAGTGCCTTTTTATTTTTTGATCCCCTGTTTTGTAGACATATTGTAGTAATCATAACTGTGTTCATATCCTTGGCGTCTGTTCGTTCCTTTTTATCACAAAATTGTCATAACTGAGTCACATCTGTTGACAATCACCATCCTGGTAAACTAAAAGCAAAATTGTTATTTGCTTCAGATTATTTAGTGGTTTCAATCGTAACTGTTCGAAATGTTGAGCTATCCACAATAATACCATCCTTTTGCCACCTTCTTCACAATGTTTGAAGCGCAGCCTCCCTCCCCTATTTTCTCCCTGTATATACTTCATACATAGCTAGACTAGAAGCCTGAAACTGTGTGGCAAGGATCCAAGAGTCACTCACTGCCAATGACTAAAATTCCCAAAATGACATGCAATACTGTTAGATGAAGCAAGGGCAACTTTAATTATATTATATCATTAGAGAGGAGGAAAAGTTATTGTAACCTTGGGGAGGGGGGGGGGGAGGTGTAAGTTGAGGGACTTCCCCTACCATTTGTGAGAAAAAATAAAAATATAAATCACTTTTGAGAAGGTGTTTAATGGCTGCATTTATAACATCTTTCTCTGAACTAAGTCAAAATCTAGAGCATTATTAAAATTTGGTAAATCCACCTGGATTGTTTGTCACCAAAAAAAGTGCGGACGTGTCCCCAGAAATGTGGATGTATGGTAACCGTAGGCGATGCTAAATGTTTCTTTAAGTAAGAAGAAAGTGCTTTTAAAGGTAAAATGTGTGACCAGAGTTGTACAGTATATAAGTCCAGATGAACAGGTCAAGATTATCTGCCATACAGTTTTCGGACCAGGAAGATTACAAAGAATAGGTAATACCATGTCAGATTCCATCTCTACTCCTATTACTTTCCCTATACTTAGTCCTTTCTTGCCCAATCCACACCTACCTAACACCTCCTTCTACCCCCCCCCCCCTCCCCGGTATTCTCTCAAGTGTTTGTTACTTGTCATGAAAAGATTACTCCTTTATTTTGTAGCCTTTACGTTCATTCATAAAATCCGCATTAGGTTGGCAAACGATTAGTTTTGTGTCTTTCCATATTTCAGGGTCCAGCCGATACTGCTGACACCAGCATTCTTGTGAATTCTATCATTGAAGGTGGGATTGAAATGGCTGCCAAGTCCATTGTTTCTCATTGCCATTTACATGTGAGTATCAATCAGTGATCTTTCCTTCCAAACTTTGTGTGAGATATGTAGCCCTTTACTCCTTACACACAATGAAGCAATTGGTGCTGGATGCTTGTATGCATGTTGTTAGTAGTAACAGAGGTGCACAGTATATCAAAGATGGAGGCCAAAACTGATCATGTTTATTCTTCATGATATAATATTGATATTAATGAACCCAGATATCGTGACCGATGCAAAACTTCCGTTTAGTTATGGAATTAATTCTTCTTATACAAAGGGTAGGGATGTAATGCTTTATGGTTGTGTACAGTCAATGGTATATTATAATTAATCTTAGCTCAGTTTTTCGTTTATCAATGATGCTTAGAAGAAATAGTTTTGGGGCAAAATCAATCTTTAACTCATCTTCACTCTCTCCAAAGTACTTGTTTATTTATACTCAAATCTGCTACTACAAATTTCTGGTATCAATTTGTGTCTGGATCTGTGTGTCTTGATCAGTTGTAAGAATGTTTTTGTAAATATTATCAGGGACATTTGATGACAAGTTGCTAATGGCAACAAGAAATTCTGTGATTGGTTGAAGTATTAGATAAGTGAAAAACATGTGGGTTATTACCCACAAGTTATTTCTTTGCATAGACGCTTGCTACTGTTAGGAGTTAACTCTCATCTAGCAAAGCTGATTTAGCAGCTTTGAAGTCAAAGATGCTAAAAGGAAAACACAAACGACATATTTTTTGATCAAGTCTGTGAAAGAAGTAACAATGTGAAGGAATTTTAAATGCAATCACATTTCCTTGGATACGTTTTCTTGAAATCCACCCTTCAAGCAATTTATGCTTGAGAAAAAAATCTAGGTTTTATAGTGGTTATAATTTCAAGCCTTATATCTTCTGCTTTTAGCATGTTTACTGACACAAAACCACAGTACAGATATTCAACATTCCATTTTTTATTTTCAGGGACCAATAACTATATTCAAAGATTCCATATTGAGTGGAATTTCTCAAGAGGATTCTAAGGTAGGTATTTAGGCAAGCATAATGACGTCCATGAATCTGTTTGTATAAGAGGTTAACTGAAGGCAAGCTGAAGATCAGAGGTTAGAAAAGGGTCAATGCAACATTCTCTAAACTCCATCACAAAATTTGGAGATATTTTTATAGCATTTTGCAAGGTCACGTCACTGTTATCTGGCGTGAGTTGATTAGCTGTTGATTTAATCACAGTCATATGCTGTATTTAATTTCGGCTTAGACTTACCAAGGATCCAACATAATAAACATTGTTAACATTCCATGCAAATTATGATTCAACCATGTGAATGTAATGTAGTGTGATTTAGTCAGGTTTTCTTCAACATCTCTTCAGGTTATACAAGGTTTGACTTTACCACCAGGCAGTATCATACAGGGTTTTAACCTCCAGCTTGGCTCAGAAGTTGATTCCAAGAAGGCTAAAGTTTACATAACCTTTGGAAGAAACGACAGTTTTCAGGTAAATTCCCTTCCTTTTTAAAACATTTCCCCGAGGTTTATCGAAAATCTTTATAATGAAATCACTATCGATTTATATGGGAATGATACAAATTCACATTAATTAATCATAATGAAACTGTGTGTTTATGCATGCAGGTATTGTAAGCAATTGTGTATGAGGAAAGTGTGAAAATGATGGCAAAGTTGGTGAAGCTTTATATCAATATCTTTGCTTAAAAGTTTCATTGTTTCTTTCATCTCTTTGCATTAACATATTGTATTTACCCTCACTGTCAGCTTTCTTATATCAACTACCGATAGGTTGATATTGCGTTGTTTCAGTCACCAATAGGCCTGCATGTTGGTCTTGCTACTAGCAGTAGGGTTTTACATATTGTCTCCCAGTATCAATTAATCAATAGATTTAAAGCTTTCTCTAGACCTTAAAGAAACTTACTAAATGAAAACACCTATTGTGAGTGGTAAGGAGAGGTGGCAGTGAATTATATTGATTACTGAGTCATATGAACCTGATATGAGATTTGTATTTGATTCATCACTCAGACACCCTTCCAGAAAGCCACTAGTAGCTTCTGCAACTCGCCCTGGATGGTGTTCTTGAACAGGACTGGCATCGATAAAGAAGACATATGGCCGTTCCACTTGGTAAGATGTACCAACGTCCTCCGAATTAATTATATTCAAACATATTGTTGCTTGCCAATAGTAAAACAGCACCTGAGAAATATATCGCTCAGTCCAATGTCATCCATCATAAAATAAAAGGATCTGAAAAGAAGAAGGAAAATGTTAAATTCAGCTCAATATCACCCATTCAATATACTGTTGTCATTCTCGATGTCTGTCTTTGATTTTCAGACTGATTATGGTCGGACACTTGCCAATGCCAAATTGTTTCCAGTATGGCACCACAGATACTCTGTAGGTCTCAAGGAGGTCATTTGGCTCCTACAAGGAGAAGCAGATGCAGACATTTTGACCAGGTGGAGGTCCTCATGGAGACTGAGTTTGGAGGAAATAATACAGTGTATAGATTTCCCTTTAGAACTGAAGCATAGGAGGTATTGAGATACACGGTTATTAATCTGCAATTTGTTTTAGTGATCCTATCACTGTGTATATGTTATGCAGAGATATATGTATATGCCAGTATTACCATATCCTACAGGTATAGTGTTTAGGTTCTGATATTACAATATGCAGTAGCTGGTATATGCTCTCAACATGATATTCTGTAATAGGGTCTGTGCTGCTATATCATATATAAGGCCTACTGTAGGGAGTGTCTAGGGGCTGCCGTTACCAGACAGTAGCTAATCTGTATGTGTTGTTTATATTAACATAAACTGTAGCTACAGTAGTGTGTATGTTTTGTTATTACCCTAATATATAGGGATTATGTGCTGCATTTAGCATATAATATAGCTAGTATGTTCATGCTGATATTACCATATGTAGCCTACTGTAGGTAGAAGTATCTAGGTGCTGCCATTACCATATAGTGTAGCCTGTAGGTGTTGTTATTACCCTAATATATAGGTATTATGTGCTGCTTTTAGCATATACTTTAAGCTGTAGCTAGTATGTTCATACTGATATTACCATATGTACTGTAGCAAGTGTTTAGGGTCTGCCATTACCATTTACCATAGCTACTGTAGTATGCATTGCTGCCATCACCATATATGGTAGCTAGTGTGTATGTGTACCTCATTGTCTGTGCACTGCTAAAACCAAGTATTGTATGTAATGTAGTAGCTTTTATATTGACTCGGAGGTTAGTAAAAATTAACTGCGTCTTTTTATAAGTTGCATCTCACTGACATAACACTAGCTTTATAATGCCTGATTTAAGTGTTGGAAAGTAACCATATTATGAGCATGCATATGCATTCAAGTAATATTTATATCTAATATGCATCAAATTGAATGGTTCTTTTTTACAGAGACATGTTCTGCCAGATAGGAATTCTCAGCATGACCAGGACACTAGAGCAGTGTGTTAGTGTTAGCCCAGTGCCTTTCTTTAAGAGTGCAGTTATCGAGGACAGGGCAGTGGATGTTCTCAATATTCTGGACAAAAGTAAGTCTGTCTTTGTGTGAAGGGGGGAAAAAAACTTTTGTGTTAATGCATGAAAGATTTTGCAAGAATGCAGTTGCATGTTGATAAATAATGGCACATAAATTGATATCCATTGTGTTGGTTATTGAATTTATCTTTTTTTCTGGTCAATTATGTTGCAAATTTATTCTCCAGTGTACTGGTTTCATTTATTATAGGTAGTATATTATTTCTGTGTTGTAAGTATAAACCAAAAATGTTCTTATGTACTTTTTTCACTTTCATAGTTGCCATGGAAACCAGCTCTCATGGAGTTGCTGCCAGGACACTTGCTTGCATTGCAGATGTACTGGGTGCAATGGCTGATGGGCAGGGTGGCTTAAGGAGTGGACCTGCCGGTAACAAAAGATGGAGCCATTCATTTGCTCTTCTGGAGGTATTAAATCCCCTGAGTGAAGTAACAGTAACCACCTTTATGCCAAGAGTGCAAAATGAATCAGTTTTACATATTTCAGACTGTGGAGGATTATTTAATTGCTTTTCAGAGATGATACGTAGCTTGAGTACATATTGGCTTAAGAGAGAATTTATTTGACATTTTCAGTTTGTACACTTAAAAACTGCTTTTGCTGTAGTTTTATTCATCAAGTTTTCTGTCTAAGGTTTGCAGTTCTGTGGAGAATTATTAACTTTGCTCGTTAACGATTCTTTGTGTTAGAATTTACGGTGTCTCTAAGATGTAACTTACAAGCATAACTGTTGTTCGATTCACGGTTTGGATCATAATTATCAAAGCTTCTTCTTCTTGCTCAATCCACAGAAGGGTGACCGAAGTAATGGAGTTCTAGCTCTAGCAGCGGAGCGTAGCCATTGGCTGGTTGATCCAGACCATTTACTCCGAGCGGCCAGGCACTATGAGGGCGCTGCTCAGATATTGATTCGACAGGCTGTGATGTCAGCTAGAGAGGTCAGTCAACACAGGACCTTCAATTCCCCCTCCCACTCATCCCCTTATCTTCTGCCCACAATGGGGTTATAACAGTATGTAGTAATTACAAAATGAATGTAAGGCTTTTTTCCCAAGAAGAATTGGAAGCCTAAACAGTAGTACACTGTGTTAAAGTTAAGATAGTACAGGTAATGATAGGCTTTACCCCTGCAGTAGAGGTAATGAGAGGCAGTGCCCTTGTTGGTAGAGGAAATGTCACATGTTGAAGTGAGTGGTGAAGTGAGTGGTGAAGTGAGTGCTGGAAAATCAAGCAGTACAATAGTTGGTTACTAATGGATTGGAAGAGTGACGGATATGCAGCACTGTTGCATTCCTTTTATACCACCAACCGGAAAGCTTCCCAAATGGTGCTTTCTGAAAAGCAAATGAAGAATATTTTTATTTTCAAACGTGTAAAGTATTGAACGATGAAGAAAGAAATAAACAAAATATTTTACAAGATATTATTTTTATGCGAAAAAACATTCAATGAAAAAAGTTGTTGTAAGTTGCACATTTATTTCTATATGATGTGATGGCACTTACATGCTTCTGTAACAATTTCTTCCCCTACTTGGGCTATCTGACGCAAATCTCCTTCATTGTGAGATGTTGCTTCCTGCGTGTGAGTTGTCAATAGCAGATATTTAGGTAAGGAACATTCTTCGATACATGTATTCTATAGGTTTAGAGTGACATTTTACCATTTTATCTGTTCAATAGTTCATTACGACTCAGAACTGCGATCTCCCTCCAAGAGACAAGTGGATAGTCGCGAGATGCCCCGCAAGGATCGATGTGTCGGGAGGATGGTCAGATACTCCTCCAATCACCTATGAGAACGGCGGAGCTGTTGTCGATGCAGCGATCCTATTGGATGGCAAGAAACCTATTGGTGCAAAGGTCAAGAGAATCGAAGAGTGAGTAGTTATCTAATGAGCGCTTATAGACTGGTAGGTTGTTATGGTATTTCAGAATCAGTGGGTGTGGCAAATTCTTCGGGCAAATGAAACAAACTTTCTAAAACTCCAGCAGTTGTCGCCAGTTTGAAAAAAGTTTATCAGGAGTTTATATGGTATAACCTAAGCATCCTGGTGATATCATTTTAAGTTTTACATGATTATTAATTTCAGTATTACAATAGTTAATTAAAGGAGCAGTAATTAAGGATCTGTACTAGTTGTATTCTTTAACTTTGCCATAAGTAATTAAGGATCTGTACCAGTTACATTACATTTGCTGTTTTTCTTTTCTAGACCACATCTTGTGCTCGTTCTAGGCACTGATCCATCGACTGCCCAACGATTAATTTTGACTAAGCTGTCCGATCTAGCTGACTTTACCAACCCTCAAGCCCCCGGTGAGTGCCGACTCTAAGAGTTGCCATCCTCAAGATGCTAGATTGTTTAGTAAAATTCTGTTACTATAACTGCTGTTACATTTTTTTCTTAAATTTCTAAATAGGTCATTCGTTACTACAAAAGCCTGTTAAATTATTTTCAGTTCATCAAATTTATTCAACATTTATATAATTTCTTCTACTTTGGTTTATAGGTTCAATCTGATGATCTTACTTTGTAGTACTGAGTTGAAAGTGTTATCTAAATTTATTGCTGCTAACTTTTCTTTTTTTTGCCATTTTATATAGGTGCTCTTCTAAAGGCAGCATTCTGCTGTGCAGAGGTCGTGACCTTTCCTTCTTCTACTGAGCTGAAGGATCAGTTGATGGACCGTTACCAGGGAGGCTTTGAACTGATGACTTGGTCTGATCTCCCAACAGGATCAGGTAGGAGGGGCTAGCTGGTCCTTCAAGGACACACCAGCTCTAAGCCAAATATTTTCACTCCCCTCCAAATGGCTGTCTGTTCTGTCGTTATGTAATGCTGGGGACTTCTATTCCACAACTTGTCTTGTTTACCATTCTGTAATGTCTTCCTGAATCAATTATCTATCTACTGTGTGTTCTATTTTAAGGGAATTGATATTTATTTATTAACAGTTTTTTTGATCAATATTGCTGTTCTCAACCTGGTGTGTAATTTTATTTCTTTGTCTTAATTGAGTGACATGATTGATTGATGTGCATGATTGATGGACATTATTAATTGATTGGAAAAATTAAAGTATGTCCTCGAAATGTGTTCAGATGTATCACAGTTAGCCTCTAAACTATAGAAGAACGGCGTCATCTGTTTGTACAACTACCAACATATTTAACTACTTTTTAGACAATAGGAACATGATTGTTGATAAAATGTGTCAATAATTTGTGTTCACTGTTGCTGTGAGTTCATTACAGTCCTCAAGATCTTAGACAAAATGTATTTTCTGTGCAAGAAAGAACAACAAAAGTGATCACATTTTCAAGGAATTAGAAAAATCTGGTAAGTGTGTTTTGGCCTAGTAAGTGTTAGAGCAGTGCTAAAGATATATTACATTGTACAAATCAATGGTTAATGTTTTGCATAAGCACAAGCTTCTACTCCATCAGTTTGAAGCATTGTGACTTGAGATACCAACATGTTTATGATTGAATGACTGTGTTTCTTGGGTGTGGGAGAGAGGAACCTTTAGGGGTAGAGAAGGGGGAAGAAAGGGGTGAGGAAAGGACAGTAAATGGAGGTATCTTGTAACCAGGCAAACTGGTTTTTCCTGTCCATTAATATATAAAGTAATTTTTCACTCAGTACATCATTTGTTATCGTGTTTTCTTTAATAATACAAGGTTTGGGAACCAGTAGTATCCTTGCTGGAGCTGTGATTGCTGTTCTTTGGAAGGCCTCTGGTAAAACATTTGACAATCTCTCACTCATCCATGCTGTAAGTATACATGACAGCTTGAACAAGAAGTTGGGACTTTTCACTGTGAATTCTTGTAACCCTACAAAAGAGATATCAAGATTTGGCACAAATAATCATCATAGTATGGATGTTATATCCCTGCTTCAACCAGTAAACCTCCCTCCCTCCCTCCCTCACCCCCACCCCCTCCTCCTTGAATAATTTTCCTTCAGTGATCAGGAAAAGCTTCAGTTTTACATTACTCAATTTATACATGTCACTTGAGAAAGGTGCCCATCAACTTTTCTTCCAAGGACCATGACATTGTGTTTTCACTTTGAAACAAGACAAATGGAGAAATCATTCTATCATTCCATTAGGTCTTACACCTGGAACAGATGCTCACAACAGGAGGAGGCTGGCAAGATCAGGTTGGAGGTAAGGCTCTTCTAATTTTTCTTCTTATATTTATTTATTTACTTTTCTTCCCTTGCTTCTTTTTTGCTTGCAAAATGAGAGTTGATGGATATTTCATTGTAGCATAGAAAATGTTTAAGTTCTCATAGCAATCTGCACCTGTTAAATGTTCCTCCACAGAGTACCAAACAGGGGCAGATCTAGGATTTATTTGAGGCAGTGGTTCTGAGACCATTGAAACTGACTCTTATGTAGGGGGATCTGAAAAAAACAATATGAACAGTTTAGATGTCAAGAAGTGCATTCTGAGGGCATATTCAGACTATAAATTGTGTCTATAATTAGGTCTAAGTGCAAGGTTGTGCTAATATGTGCTTTTTAAGTTTTGTGTGAGATTGAAAAGAGAGGGGTTGTACAATTATCCACCCCTCCCCCCGCCCACCCCCACCTGGATCAATACCTGCATATACAGGTTCAGTGGTGGTAAATGTATGCTTTCTCACAAAGCATATTCATGATAGTATTCAATTGAAATATTTAAAATTGAATTGTTTAAATGTTAATAATTTGTGTAGCTGAATAGTCCTGTTGTAACAAGTATCACCTTTACCATCATTGGAAAGTTTGTTTGATTGTTCCCCAGGACTGATGCCTGCACTAAACATTGGACGCTCAGAAGGGAAGCTCCCCTTAAAGGTGACTGTATCGCCCATTCAGATTTCCAAGGAAACACAACAAACATTTGATGATCATTTTGTACTGGTGTACACTGGGAAGACCAGACTAGCAAGGTAGGATTTTCAGCCAGATGTAAAATGCCTTCCTGGACTGCTCCTCCTGCTAGCAGAGGCAGCAGAAGTGGGTTCAATCTAGAAGGGTGAGGATTGGGGTGGGGGTATGAATTGGGGAACAAAGTTAGAGGGGAAGTGGGACATGTGACATTGGCTTGTGGGGACATACGACGACAGTACTTCAAAACATTTTGAAATGGATCCTCTGTGCATTTTGTATCACAAATTCAAGTACTTGAATGTATTTCAGCAAAAGCAACCTTTCTTGTTACACATCAACTTAAATTTTCAACAATAGGGTGCTAATTAATTGAATTTTTTTGAGTTTTCAAACAAAATGCACAGTTTAAATGAAGGAAATGGGACTTTTTAAGTACAAAATTTGTGAAAAGGACAATCTTTATAAAAAACAAAACAAACAATCTTTTTAAAAAGCAAGACATGTAGGGCAGTGATATATGCCCCCTGTGTCATCAAGGCTGCCCCTGCCTGTAAGTCAAATGAACAATAATTAGGCTCTTCATTGCCACACATCTGACCTAACTTACTGAAAACTCAAAGCAGAATGTGGGTTTCTCACCGAAAGTCTGAAATTTGTCAAACACATATCATAAATGGATCATAAATGGATTTGGTAAACAAATAGCCTGTTTCCAATGATTTTTGCTCTGCATCTTTACAATACTGCTTCTTGTTTTCATCCCTCCCAGGAATCTTCTACAGGACGTGATTCGTAATTGGTATGGCAGGCTGCCCCAGATAGTCAGCAACTGTCAGAATTTAAAGGAAAATGCAGAGGTTTGCGCCAAAGCTTTTCAAGAAGGTAAGATCCTATTTCCTTTTTAGAGGTGCATGCAATCAGCAAACCACAATGTATACAGCTACCTCATGCATACTCACAGTTACCTCGTGCATATCATAGCTACCTCATGCATACTCCAGACCTGTCAACTCTCCCAGCCTCCCCGTTTCATATTCTATTCTCCCGGTTTTTAAATGTTTCATCACTTGCGACATTTCTGAAAATAGCCAACAGTTAGTACTTTGCTTATTCGCGTAATATGTGTAATCTAAATATTGATTGATTGTTTACAAACACGTTACGGCTGACACAGTGCTGTGCGGGACTCTCGACCAATAGCAGGCTGCCATGGTGCACTCAGTTTAATATACACAAGTTGTAACTTGTTTGTATACGCCATGCGGCGTACCATATGTGTGCAGTTAGCATGTAGGCTACTTGTACTTGACGAAAACAGTTTAGTTCTATGCCGGCAAACACTTTACCTGCGTCCTCTTCGCTGCTAGGTGAATATCACGTCTTAAACAACGATTTAAGAAACGGCTGTTTCAAACATCTCACTAATTCTTTCGGCAACTTTAATCCCTATTCATTGAGCGCAATAGCATTACCTGCGTATAAACTGGTACAGGGATTATACAAGGTGTCTACGCGGCGTCTACGCGGCAATTTGTTTGTCAACGAGTTTATACGCGATTGTATACGATCCTGTGCGCGTACACATGTCCAGTTATACGTAAGCGGTACTGTAGACTACTTATTTAGGAGGATTTATATCATTTCAGTTGAAAATTACCAACCTCCCTATTTTCCCCTTATTATCTCTATTTTTTGGCCATGAAAAATGTTATTCTCCCTGTTTTGAGGTCACACAGGTTGACAGGTCTGATACTCACAGCTACCTCCTGAAAAACTCACAGCCACCTCGTGCACACTCACTGCTACCTCATGCATACTCATAGCTACCTCATACATACCCACAGCTACCTCGTGCACACACACTGCTACCTTGTGCATACTCACAGCTACCTCATGCATACTCACAGCTACCTCATATGTCTTCAGTGTAAGAAAGGTTTACATGGCAGGCTACATGATATTATTATCCACTATTTGCATTTGAATCAAATCAGCAAATCAAAATACAAATCTCGTAAAGCAAATTTTAAAATTGCCCAAATAGTTGTGTTGGATTTCACAGGTATGATATTGTATGGGAGTTGTAGTAAATATTTTTTACTCATTTCTTAAAAAATTACCTATGTTAACCATATCAACACATCATGTTTGGAGTACTTTCTAAATGCATTCGAAGCAGTCGTTAACCACCAATTGTTCACATGTTTTTGCCCCCACTTGGTCCTGAATTTTCCTGTAGGTAACTTTGAGAAAGTTGGAGGTTGTATGAATATCTACTGGACCCAGAAGAAGGTGATGGCCCCCGGATGCGAGCCCCAGCTGGTCAGGAGGATGATGGATGCATTGTTACCGCATGTCTATGGCCAGGCACTGGCAGGAGCTGGAGGAGGGGGATTCATGTATATTCTTACCAAAGAATCTGGTGCTGTGCAGAGAGTCAAAGAGATTTTGGCAGGAGTAGAGGTTAGGCTAATTATCTGTTTTTTTGTGGTTTTATAGGGTTTCATAAAATTGTATTTCCAGTGCGTATTTATTGCAGGCTACTGTAAGTGTGTCATGTTGCTAAGGGTTATAAGATGATGCTGAAATCGTATCCTGAATTCAATTCGGGTAATGGATAAATGAATCCGAACATTTGAAAGTTTAAGAAGGAAAATATCTTTCTGTTTAGACAGTGTTACCCAAATCTCAATGCACACTCACATATGTATACCACTTCACATAGCCATGTGTCCAATACTTGCAAGTTTTTAGTGTTTTTAGGGATTGCTGAAATTTCACAACTCAGAAATGTGTTTTTCCATCGGTTAAATTCATGTTTTCTCTCCACAGGGCACAGAGAATATCACGGTACATTCAGTCAGCCTGGACCAGACGGGACTAGAAGTAACCGTGGAGGATGATGTCGAGGAGAGTTAAAAGTAAGAAGAGGAACTTAAGGAATATATTTCTAAAGACACAGTTTTTCCAAAAATTATGCGACAGAATTTTCGAATTTACAAAATTTCTGTTTTGTTTGATAAATTCTTGAAGATAATCCCATAATTTAGATACAATATCAACTTAATCTGCTCTCCATGCCATGCACAGAACAGTCTCTAAACCATCTTTTAGTGTTAGCTAACAAGGCTGAGTAGCAGACAGCTCACCCAGGTAGTATTTAGTTGAATCAGTGTGTGATTCTAGTTTGATAAATACAAATCCTACAAACATTCATCTGTATCATGCACACACAGTACTGCAAACACAGGAATTTGCCGTAAAATTTTTGCCACTGCAAGTCTGCAGCAGAGGCCTAATGTTATATGCACCCCTTCAGAAAAGTGCACCCCTTTAAAAAAAAATTGCTAAATAGTAACCTAACATACAGTTAGTACAAAACAGAATTTTATGAATCTGAAAGTTTTTTCTGGAATTTGAAACTTGAATACAGAATTTGCTTATTTCTGAAACGGAAAGTCTGTGGCCCTATATCATCTGCTTCCGTTATCTTCTAATCAAACAAACACGGTTGTCTGTAAAATCACTTAAATTGAACTATCTTTTGCATTTTATGAAGTATCCATGATTACCTACAAATTTGGTCTCGTCTTATTATGCGATATTTTCAATTTTGTAAAAGCTTGAATTTTACCTGTTTTATACGTTTGTTTTTCAGTAGTTTGTGAGATATCTTTGAAAGTTAGACTTTCTCCCTCTTTATAGTAAATATCCTTTGGAAGAGGGTGGGGAGGGAGGGGGGGGGAGGTGGAGCAAGGACTGGGAATGTGGCATTAAATTGATACTTTGTTCACTGCCAATACAATTTTCTTGTTTCAGGCTTGATTATCTTGTAACTTTTAAGTTATGGCATTCATACAGTGTTTATTAAATTATCATTGTTTTCGTGTGTGTAATATTTGGAATGATCACGTTAAATTTCACTGTTTGATACAATCTGTTATATGCGAGTAATTGAAAAGGAAGGTATTTTGGGAGGAATCAACCTTGTAGAGTGATTATGAATTTTAATACTTAGTTGACTAACACATAAAATATGGACTACTAAATGTTCTGTTGAAGATGTTTGCTGCATTTTTTATATTTTGCAAATATGATTGAAAGAGCAGCTTTTGTTTAGCTAAAAATGGAAAGAAACATCACAGCACGTATGAAAATTTGCTGATAAAATTTAATATGAACTTCTTCCAAGTCTTGCCAGATTTCACTTAAAAAGGAATTAACTTAGAATGTTTCAATAAAATGCCTTTATACATAGTTTAGTTTGTTTTGTTTATTCTTTGTTTTTATCTTCGCTTTACATTAACAATATATTGAGAATTTGTTTCTGGAGTCTTGTGAAGTGAATTTTGTGAGATAATAAATAAATAAATAACAATGGAACACTTTGGACAACCATATATTTATTTCTTGAATATATAATACCAAAATATGAATATTTAATGCACCGTCTTTACACACTTTGAAGAAATTTAATCTGTTTTGGTCTTCTTTTACGCTTATTAAAATATTTAAAGTTAACGGTATAAAAATTGGTGCAAATTTTACTGGTCCCTATTAAAATGAAAAAATATCGCATTTAGTATAAAATACCTGAATCATTGAATGTGAATATTGGACGGAAAATACATCTCAAAGTTGCCAAATTACATAGTGTTATCAAAAATTGAAGAAAATATATACGATAGTGGACAATTTCATAAATATTGGATGGCTATTACAATCAAATGAAAAAACTGAGAAGAGATAAAATTATTGCACTCCAACGATGCCTTCATGGAAATGTGAACCTACTCATGTTTCTTTGCTGAGTATGTCTTTGTATAACTTAAAGTTTGTAAGGAGTTCAGCAAAGTAGTATTGCAATTTACTCAACAGTTGTGGTATACAGTTTAGCAGACAAAACTGTATTAAAACAAGCAATTAACATGGTATTTACAATGTTTAAACAAAGAAAAATCAAGGTTTTGCAAAATTAACTGATGCAACAAGTTTGTAAGGAGTTCAGCAAAAGTACTATTGCGATTTACGCAATAGTTGTAGTATATATATAGTTTAGCAGACAAACTGTATTAAAACAAGCAATTAACTTGGTATTTACAATGTTTGAAAACATAAAAAATCAAGGTTTTGCGAATTTAACGGATGCAATAAAGTATAATAATATCAAAATTAATATTGTATTGTCATGTATATTTGTGTCTCTCTACAGGAGTCAGTTTATGGGTTTCACTGTATACAGACACATGGACAAGCATATGTAATATATTTACATCATTAGTAGTCTCTTTGAGTGCTGTCAATTGGTTTTGTCTCTGTGTTTAATAATTAACTAATACGCCGCAATTTCTCAGTTTACAGTCTTTAGATGAAACCTACAAAGGTGACGTCCTTAATGTAGCCTAATAACAGTCATCAGTAATGTACAAAAATCTCAACATGCTGAACTTTCCAAACTCTTTACTTTCCTGGGGAGGGGGGGGGGGTAGGGGAGGCGAAATTCTGACGCTCCAATTATTCACACGATGAAAAATCCTCATTCTAGATTATTTAATGTAGCAGTATTAATGGAATAGGCACTGCAGGTGTTAACCAGCGCCCTATATAATAACACCCTGTGAGTCTCTTTTGTACCTCATGCTTGCCCTTCCCAACCACCCACCTCCACCCCTTTCCTCCCAATCCCTACCAACTTGAAAACAGAAAATTGGTATGTCTCGCCTGGAGGCATTGACAGAGGCACTTGACCTTGCTCATCAGCCTACTGAATAACCTGGCACTGCTGGCAGTGAAACGCATGTTAAAGTTTGAACATGGGTGACCTCTGAAAGACTGTCTAGCATATTTGTGGTCAATAAAGACTTATCAAAGAATAATAATTCATAGAGAAGGAAAATCACAAGTTTCCATGGAATGCTACATGTTAATTAGCATATACTAAAGGAAATGATATAGGCCAATAGGATTAGGCCAATCGGATAGATATCAGCCAGATGTATTTGTTATGGATGTACAGTATAACCAGCTATATGTAGAAGATTCTTTCTTAAGGCAATAGTGTAGTCTCTCTCTCACTGCATACAGATAACACTGATAACACTTTACCAATTGACAACAGTGTTTCTTACTTTTGTATCAAAGTCAGCAATACACACTATGACAAACTGCTGTTTAGCCTCCTCTGTGTTATGAAGTCAGGATTCAGTTGTGGATGAGAGCTGCTTATAAGATCATACAATACAATGTTAAAACAACTTCTCAAATGATATCAAAAGTCGATTGTTTCTGCTATTTTATTGACAAAATATGTTTTGCCCCTGTAGGAGAGAAAGGAACTTCCATCACAACTGCTACCTAAAGTTCTCTGGATTTACAATCGAATCTTGCGGCATGAAATACTTCTGTGATGATTTTAATGTTAGCAAGATCGGTTGATGCAGTTCTTCGTAGAGATCAATGGGCCCTGGGAATGGGTTCATGTAAAATGTCTTCATCGGGAAGTCAATCTTGTTGGTAAACTTGTAGAGTCCATCCACAGCAGGTAGCTGGCTTGCATGTTGAATAATTGGTGGCAGTTTGAAATCTAAATAAACA
>JAIPMN010039861.1:0-27319 GCA_020650975.1 Apostichopus californicus
ATAATGGTTTTACAATGCAAATAATTTAATTATATAAAGAAAACGACATTAGCATAATGTTTCATATCTGATGTTCAAAGATTTTATTATTTTACATTAACCAGAACTAGAAATGGAAAAATTAAAACATCCGATATATTAATATTAAGTTTTCATACAATGTCACAGACTAAAGTGAATTGATATTGATAGATATTATATTTTTTACATATATTGAGATGGATAGATATTGGATTTGTAGATGCCTGATATACAAACAATTATCAAACAGCGTGACTACATTGAGATTGTGGAATGTTCAACATGCCGTTAATATTCTTTAAGTAAATTCAAATATGCCATTGTTATTCTTTGAGTATGTTAAACATGCCGTGATATTCTTTAAGTCTGTTTAACAAGCCGTTGATAATCTTTGAGTATGTTCAACTAGCCGTTGATATTATTTGAGTGTGTTCAACATGCCGTGATATTCGATGAGATTGTTAAACAAGCGGTTGATGATCTTTGAGTATGTTCAACAAGCCATTGATAATCTTTGAGTTTGTTCAACTAGCCGTTGATATTATTTGAGTTTGTTAAACATGCCGTTGATAATCTTTGAGTATGTTCAACAAGCCATTGATAATCTTTGAGTATGTCCAACTAGCCGTTGATATTATTTGAGTGTGTTCAACTAGTCATTGTTATTCTTTGCGTATGTTAAACATGCCGTGATATTCTTTAAGTCTGTTTAACAAGCCGTTGATAATCTTTGAGTATGTTCAACAAGCCATTGATATTATTTGAGTGTGTTAAGCAAGCGTTTGATAATCTTTGAGTGTGTTCAACAAGCCGTTGATAATCTTTGAGTATGTTCAACAAGCCATTGATATTCTTTGAGTATGTTAAACATGCTGTGATATTCTTTGAGTATGTTCAACATGCTGCTGATATGCTTTGAAATGTTCAACTGACCATTCCAAGCAGTTCCCTAATTTTTCTTTCCGCATTACCGACACCAATTCGTCTTCTCCTGTCAGAAGCTGGAGCATCTTGGTTGATTCACAGATCAGCTGATGATAAACACAACGAAGAAATAACAACATTGTAACGTTGGATTATTAAAGTCTTTTGTTGTTGTTCACTTCCCCCTTTGAAGCTCTAAATTGTAACATTGATGAAACAGGTTCTACTACCATGTTCATAACTGAAATGAAAAAGTGGTCTTTTGTGGTAAATTTCTTTTGTTAAGTTTAATGACATAACAAAACATATACATCATCATAGTTGATATTAAACAAAGTCTGTAACTTATCATGAGTGTTCTAAAGGAGATAATTTTGGTATTTTTTGGCTCTCAAGGCAAAACTCCTGAAGTACTGAAGTATCCAATAAAAATTGAGAAAAAGAGCAGAACAAAGTTCAAGTTTATACAAAGTCATGCTAAATATCGCAAGTGGGCATCAAAAGTATGGATTTGAGTAAACGGCAGGCAATAATTCACTATCACTGAGCATCTTCACAGCCTGGTGTACTTACCACTTCGGTGGGATTTCCCCAAAGAATATTGCAAATGGCCCTAACCAACTCAGGCAGTAGTAAATGTGTCTGGATTCTATGAAAAATTTAAAGCATGTTAAGAAATCCTTCGAAATAAATTCCTTTGATATCCTTCAAAGTTTAGAAATTAAAAGACAATATATGAACAACTTGCTACTTTAGAGATTTGGGCAAAATTCCAAAGATATGCCTGAAAATGAATTTCAATTCCAGGTATTTTAACATTAGTTCAATAAAAGTGCAAATTTCACTGGACTAATTGCTTTGTTTAAAAAAAAACATATGTAGATACCACAATGAGCTATGTTACTATTCAATTTTCGATGGAAAAGAGCAAATAAATTTATGGCTAGAATGGGATTTGAACCAGTGACCTTTGGGTCACAACCAGTGAATTCCTGTACCCCAGAGGTCAATGGGATTTGAACCAGTGACCTCTGAGTTACAACCAGTGAATTCCTGTACCCCAGAGGTCAATGGGATTTGAACCAGTGACCTTTAGGTTACAACCAGTGAATTCCTGTACCCCAGAGGTCAATGGGATAGAGAACCAGTGACCTTTGGGTTACAACCAGTGAATTCCTGTATCTCAGAGGTCAATGGGATTTGAACCAGTGACCTCTGGGTTACAACAAGGGAATTCCTGTACCCCAGAGGTCAATGGGATTGAACCAGTGACCTCTGGGTTACAACAAGTGAATTCCTGTACACCAGAGGTCAATGGGATTGAACCAGTGACCTCTCGGTTACAACCAGTGAATTCCTGTACCCCAGAGGTCAATGGGATTTGAACCAGTGACCTCTGGGTTACAACCAGTGAATTCCTGTACCCCAGAGGTCAATGGGATTTGAACCAGAGACCTCTGGGTCACAACAACCAGTGAATTCCTGTACCCCAGAGGTCACTGGGTCGAATCCCATTCTAGCCATAAATTCCTTTGCTCTTTTCCATTGTCTAAAATATTCCAATCAGTCCCATTATTCTTTTTACTTATTTACTTACAACTGGAAACTTACTTTTCTTTTCGCCAAAGTTTAATGAATAATTTCAAGCAACAGATCTGAATCTCTGGCGACGGTACCGTGATGAAAACACCAAACAATACATTGAGGAATGTGGGAAATGACAATAGTCTGTAAAACAATAAACAATGGTTAATTAACAATCAATAATGTTATGAAGACATCGAGAGTCAACTTCATCGACTATACTAAATTAGAGTGGTAGTGAAATCTCAGAGAAAAACACATCAACGATACACAAGAGGAGAGAAAACATAGTCAAAGGCAGGCAATCATAAGATCTTCAAAATAAAAATCCAAAATTAGTTCTGGTAATGATTCATAACAAAAAAGGAATGTTGAAAGATCAAAAATCAAATACTGCTCTTTAATATATATATAAATATATATATATATTGATAATATCCCGTCTTCTTTGTTAGGTGCTAATTTGCTTGCACACTTTTGTTTAAACCAGTAAGATGCGGTCACGAACAAGTAAAACAATTATCTACTGCTAAAGTTCCATTGAACTGTGATTGATATTATGTGACAACTCAAAATAAAAGAAAAATCTCAACAAGTTGAAAAGTCTGGTTTTAAAATCTGGACAAATTGACTGTAAAAGCAGAATTGTAATCTCAAAATTTGGACTCTTAAACGTCAAACATTTTATTTTCTTTCGCTATGGCCCTCTACATCTACAGTTTCTTGATTTTATTCGAATGGAATGTTAATTTTTTAACAGAATGAAAGCAAATGACTTTTAAAATATACTAAGAGATCTGGAATTCTTGAAATGTTTGGGCAGGATAAAGACAAACTTCACACCGTACTTAAAATTCCTAATTCATACTGATATATGCTGATCGGCTTTGCAGGTAAATGTCAAAATTTAAATATTTTTAACATGCTCACTTCTTTGTCGGGAAAATGTTGAAGAGCCAGCAAATACTTTGTCTGATATCACTATCGACAATCTGTACAAAGAAGAGAGGAGTTACTTTGAAAGAACAAAAAAATAGTAAAGATATATTTGGTGCAGTTTTCTTATACTTCTAATGAAATGGAATTACACATCACATTAAGGCAGGTTATTAGACCTGGTCAGTAGTATGCTTGTTTTTCAACCATTCCAAAAATGTGGTAGACAACTCTCTTACACTTTTTTACATCTTTTACACCAAAACGAAATGTGTTAATTTTTTTGTTAAAATTATTAAACATTTGCATTCTATAATCTTGAAAAAACTATTATTCTGTTCAACAGTTTTACTATATAGTTTCAACTTATCGAGTGATGTTTGTGGAATGATATAGAAATCTGTGTACTCACTTGCTGTAGTGTCATACATAATGATGGTATGCACCCTTCTTCCACAACTAACAGTGCGTTACTATAAATAGATAGAAATGGAAGTCTTTGTTTACTCTGACCCACCATACTTTCATTTATATCTATATTCATTGTCCTGTTATCTCCTCACCCCTCCTCAACCACCTCCATCTTTAACCTACCTATTCTTTTCACCTCATCCTATCCTACCCCACCTGTATCAGCTATCTCATCTACATCATCGTTACACCCCTGATCACTCCTGATGAAGTATCACTCCTGAACGGGTATCAACTCTGCATATTACTCCCGAGGGGGTATCAACTCTGCGTATTACTCCTGAGGGGGTATCAACTCTGAGTATTACTCCTGAGGGGGTATCATCACTGAGTATCCCTCCTGATGAAGTATCACTCCTGAACGGGTATCAACTCTGCATATTACTCCCGAGGGGGTATCAACTCTGCTTATTACTCCTGAGGGGGTATCAACTCTGAGTATTACTCCTGAGGGGGTATCATCACTGAGTATCACTCCTGATGAAGTATCACTCCTGAACGGGTATCAACTCTGCATATTACTCCCGAGGGGGTATCAACTCTGCGTGTTACTCCCGAGGGGGTATCAACTCTGCGTATTACTCCTGAGGGGGTATCAACTCTGAGTATTACTCCTGAGGGGTTATCATCACTGAGTATCACTCCTGATGAAGTATCACTCCTGAACGGGTATCAACTCTGCATATTACTCCCGAGGGGTATCAACTCTGCGTATTACTCCTGAGGGGGTATCAACTCTGAGTATTACTCCTGAGGGGTTATCATCACTGAGTATCACTCCTGGGGAGGTATCACTCCTGAACGGGTATCAACTCTGCATATTACTCCCGAGGGGGTATCAACTCTGAGTATTACTCCTGAGGGGTTATCAACTCTGAGTATTACTCCTGAGGTGTATCTTCTTACCTCCATTCAGTATTCACTACTGTCAGTAATCCCTCAGTAACCATGACTCTGGATTTATCAGCAATTGCTTCATGGTGATTCAGGAGACGACACAAACATGTGATGATGTCATGTGACAACTGGGAGATGTTACAATTATTGGGTAACCTGAGAGTAACAAAATTATTAGATAAACAAAAAAGTTTAAAATATAGTTGTTAAGTTCAGAAAGAAATATTTGCTACATATTTACTAGTAGCATTTATAGCATTTAGTTCAACAAAGCATTAAAAATCAATTCAAGAATTGGTGCCAGAAACATAACAGTGGGATTACACAAGTTTTGTATTCCACATGCAAGCTACTTCAGTTAAAACTGAAAATCAAAGAGTCATAACAAAAACAAGACAGAAAATGCAGGGCCACTTCAGGCTGAAATTTTCAAGAAACTTCTTTCCTGATAAGGTTGTGAGAAACACACGAAGAGCAGTAAAAAAACTGCAAAACTTTGAGACTTGTAAAAGCAGGACATAGATTTCAATTGTTTTGATAAGGCACATCGTTTTCCCTATTAAAATGTATTTTTTTTCCATCAACATTTCATCAAACACAAACAACCCATCCTTACAGAAACAACTTTCAGGAAACTCTCTCGTATTATATAAATAAACTCAAACAGGACACAAATGTGATCAATAATAACACAGACAAAGTTATTGGTCCAAAGTTCATTGTAATATGATCATCACCCACTGATTATTCTGGCGGTGATGTTCTTCCGTTGAAAAAAACACCTGGAGGTTTTGTTTCATCAAACTTGCCAATCAGGTTGTGATGAAAATTTACACAATATTGCAAAAATAACACCTACCAATCAAAACAAAACTGCTGATTAGTAACAATTAAAAGTTTTAAGAAAAAAAAATCTGTGCTAGCTGAACAAGAAATGAAAGAAACTGACTCACACTCTAGTCTCTTGGATTTGTTGATACAATTCTTGACAGAGAAGAGAAGTTGCTTTAACATCCTGCTCAAAGAGATAATCGAAGATAAAAGAACATGATTAACTCATCTTTTATACAGGAATTTTTCATCAGTCACTAGGAACAATGACAAATTCAACATTATATCAAGAAAATACTTCCTTCAACTGTGAATGTTTAGTCTAACTGTTTGTTCATCTGCTTTTACGTAGAAATAAACAGTTTTATTTTCGTAATATAAAGGTAACCTGGTGTAACTTGAGACGAGATGAGACATCGATACCATCCATCAATCAGTCAATTCCTACTTGCCAAATTAAAGACTTTTGTTAAAATCTTTTGTGTTTACTTGTGATGGAATCTTTTTTCATTTGTTTCTGCCTAGTGTTATGATATAAGAAAACAAACTGGCTACCTGTGAGAGCAAAATTTGTTGACACTGCTTGGCTATTGTCATTCTCAAGGTGGAAGCCTCATTTCTTAACTCCTTCAGATGAAGGGTTGGTAGAAGGATCTGAGTCAAATGAGGAAAAGACCACATTAATCATTACTATATACTGCTTAAAGACCATATTAACATGACTCCTTTCTGCTAGGAGTTATTCCATATTTACCAAAAATGTTCATGTTACTGTTTACACACGACAGTGATACAGTAGTATAAATTGCGTAGATACTATATAAGGGAACATTCCACAATTTCATCTTGCTAAAAGACTAATACATTAAAGAGGCAAAGGAGAAGGATATTGATGACTCAGAACATAGCTCAAAGTCGACTTCACAAGTCAGCATCAACTTTGCCAAACGAAAGACAAATTTATCTTTGTCAGTGAATGCATAGATAAAAACAAAACATCCTCAAGGTCATCTGCATAACAAACAATTTTTGCCTTCCTTAGCAAGTACATGACTCACAATACAAGTTAAAGCTACCCCACAAGTCAAGTTACTTACCTTGGCTAATTTCTCTCTGCATAAGACAACCTTGCCCTCTTTAGCTAAGATCTGACTCAAAGCAACTTTCCTGCCTTCAATGAAAAGAAACAGCTCAACGTCGTACCTTCTGTCGCAGCCGACCTCATCAGTGTTCTCCTCGTCAGATATAACCTACATGGTTAAAGAACGCAATAATAGGAACACTTTGAAGACCAGAGGCGAGCGATGAAGGTAAAATGTTTTTGACATTTTTCCACTACATTATATAGGCATACATGACTACATATCAATGTGTTTTGTAATAGGTTTCCGTACAAATAACTCTCAACAATGTCTTAGTTGTATATTTTCTAACAAGTTGCGTCCACTTTGAATTCATGTTTCATTATACCTGCTACAACAAAAATTGAACATACATGAGTTATTTTTAAAGATTGTTGGAATTGGCCTGAAATTCTAGCACAAAGGAAAGTGCTATAAGTTTTTAAAAGTACCATCTTCAGAGAAGATCTGATTCTCAAAATATTATGCCCAGCAGTAATATGGCAATTTCAAGATGAAATAAAAAAATTGTCATCATTGTTTAATAACAAATACAGAACACCTTTCACTTGAATTTGCATCTGCTGATTAAGAAATCTGATAGATGCTAACTAGCATAAAGTAGACTCACATGAATGGTCACAGCCTTTCTATCAGCTCCTTCGTTACACATGGACCACAATTTATCTGCTACGTCTGGAGACCAGATATCCCCTCCATCTTGTGGGGTTACATGGTTCATTGTGCAATCAATGGCAGCAAATGGCATCTGAAAAAATGAGTACCTTTAAAAGTCATTGTTTTCTTTCACATATTTAAATCAATATTATTTAGAGGTCTGTGTTGAAAATAAACCTCTCATATTGAAAATAGGATAGCATTTTTTGTTTTATATAGTGACATGACTGACAACTCAAGACAAAGACGATGAAAGATACATTTGACTGGACAGACATTATGACGCCAGTAAAAACCTATTGAGAGTGTGCTAGAGCAAAGCTTACTTCAAGTAGATATCTGGGCATCGGTCGTAATTCTGTCCGAGGAACACTCTCTTGGTCTCCGTGGTCAAGAAAAACAACTTCCAGATTTTCCCCGAGTTCAGCCACTTTACCTCGATACCATCTGGTGGGGGGGGGGGTGTGAAGAAAATTCAATATTAGCAGCTCTGAAAGAGGCAGATTCATGAATTTTTTATTTATTTATTTATTTTACAAAATTTCTATAGCGCCTTCTATATCCAATCAGAAATTGCTCTAAGGTGCTTTACAGTAAAATACATACAAACATGATATACAAATATATAAATCGATAATGTAAGGTATAAAAAGGGTAGAAAATTTGTTATGTACAATCTGACAATAAATTGTATAAAAACTGCAAATGGAAAATCGAAATTATACAAACAAACTCTTAAAATTTAAAATATATATATAAATGTGAAAAATTTTAAATTTTAAAAGCGCTATAAATGCAAAATGGAAAATGCGTTGTAATAATGTGACAACTTTTTTACTATAGATTGTTTTATTTTCCTCAAACAATTTGCATAATACCTGTCATCTGATGGGAATTTTGCCAGGCAGAGATCTCCTACTGCCCATTCCTTGCATCCTTCTTCTTCTATTCTACTCTCTAACATCTCATCTTTGTTTATTTCAGTCATGAGATTTTCCAACCTGAAAAAGCGTCAAAGATGAATCAGATGATATAGTCTCATCACATGACAACGACAATTGATTTTCAAAGACAAAGGCAAACACTTGAAACAAAAGACAAGAGCTCTAATCTACAGGTATGAGTTACACTTCCAACATATTTAAGATTTCACAAAAATAAATCCTCAGAGCTTTGCTAACATCAATATTTTCACACATCCGGTGTCCTTGTTTTCAGGAGAAACCATGTTGAACCTGACAGACATGGTTTGACATTGAGATATTAATTGTTTTCAGAATGTTTAGTTTTCATGATCATTGGATATCACCTCCATGCAATGATACACATGCACCCAGAGTATTGTCTAGAGCAACCATCTACAAACGTTTATGCAAATTGTTTTTATTTTTTTTTTTATATATTTTTTTTATAAAATGCTAAAGTGAACAATAGCCCATGCAGATTGACAGAAGTCAAGACCAAATATAGACAACAGGGTAATATAAAGGAAATCCACATGGGCCAATCAGTGGTCCACAGCAACTTAGAACAACTAGAAGGGAGGGGCTTACTACAGCATCAGGCACAGGAAATAAGATGCTGATGCACCCTGCACTTGAAGGACTGAGCACCGTTGTCAGAAATGTCACCAACTACGCTATCTGGTAGGCTGTTCCATACATGTACCGCAGAGTGAATGAAGGTCCTGCCAGTGGAGACTGTCCTCGAACAGTCGCTGCTGCCACCTGACGTCTTTGGTGAAATGACCCATGATCTTCTATGAGTACTAAGAAACCACCCATTAGACCCCCCCTTTCTCCCCACCCATCAGAATTGATGCTCACAATGCATGAACTTGACTATGGACTACGGGACTTGATGGTAAAAAAAAGAAGTTAAACGATCTCTGGTCAGCACCGACATTTTGTGCAACCCACTTTTCGGTGGCGCCACATAGATCCATAATTGATTCTTCCCTTTGATGTAGAAATCATAATCAATCTTTGAATGATTATTGTATGAAAATAATATTACTACTATATTATTATTATTATTTGCAGTCATCAATAAAATATTGTCACTCACTGATCACTGTTTTCAACTTTTTGGACGGAAAACTGGTGTGGTGATCCCGCCGCTGAGAGATACACCTGACGAGACTTCCCGATGGGTAAGCTTTCATACTGCGGCTTCAGAGACAATCTACAAGATAAATATAATAAGAGAAAAGGATTTTTGTATGACATTGATTAGAATAATAGGTAAGAATAACAGACACTAATGATGGTTTTTACTAATCACAACCAGATCATTTTAATATTAATAAAAGTTAAATTATTACGTAATTTACAACAGAGGGAGAAGGCTGATGGCAGCTACTGAGCATATTGAGTAATAATACACAAGAAAGTCAAATATTGGACTTCCTATGATAGTTTTTTTCTTTGCAATTTTCTTTGAATTTCTACTGACAATTGACCTCCTTTCTTGGTAGTTACAAGGATTGAATTACTAGGACTAGTCTCAATCTTGATCTAAGATCTTGAGTTAATGCTGATACATTAAAAGACTTTCATTAGAACTGCTAGATTTATGATGGTGGAGGATAAAGGCAATGTCATTAGAAAAAAATGTTCTAACATGTAATTCAGGTACAGTACCGCTCACGTATAACTGGACATGTGTACGCGCACAGAATCGTATAAAAACGTATAAACAAGTACACTCGCGTATAAACTCGTTGACAAACAAATTGCCGCGTAGACGCCGCGAAGACACCCCGTATAATCCCTCTACGAGTTTATACGCAGGAAATGCTATTGTGCTCAATGAATAGGGATTAAAGTCGCCGAAAGAATTAGTGAGATGTTTGAAACAGCCGTTCCTTACATCGTAGTTTAAGTTGTGATATTCACCTAGCAGTAAATGGGACGCAGGTAAAGTGTTTGCCGGCATAGAGCTTAACTGGTTTTCGTTAATTCGGTTTCTATTCAGTGTTTCTTTTCCCGACTTTTTTTTCAGTTGTAGAGGTTTTGTTCCACGGAGGATAAATTTACTTTGAATAGTTGGCAACATTTTGAAGAAATAATAAAGTATTACTAAGCGTTTCTTGTGTCAATTTTCTATATAATTTACCGTTGGTTCCAACAGAATGAAAAAAAAAAATTCCACCCAACAACTTTGAAGCAGGTCCGGTTAAAAACAAAACATGTTTCTCGTCCGCGCAAGGGGCCTCCTTTTTCCTGATTCCCGAGTCTCTATTTGGATTACAAGAAATCTACACTATCCTTAAAAATTATTTGTAAGGTTGCCACATCTTCCAAACTAGTATCAGCACATGAAAATAAGAAAAATTGCCGCCCGTTTTTTTTTCAGATCTCAGTACGAGAAACATGTATTTTATTTGGATAGAACAACTCCCGTTAATGTGGTTAAGTTAATATTTTTCTACCCTAGCTGTATGTCGTTTTTATAAAACCTTCATGAAAACCAACTTTTTGGAAAATGAATTTTGAAGCTCAGAAACAATTTAAGAAATGCTTACCGTTAAATACTTGCGTCAAACAATACATTTCGTATTTATTCCAATAAAGATCCACAGAGGATAAAAATGCTAAGTAGAGCTTACTAAAAGAGAAATAGAAACTGCATGTACATCACTGTACATCGTCATTTTAAGTATCCAAATACTTTACAAAGAGATTGAGTTCACCGAAACACCCCTTTTCCTTACCACCTGAAGAAAACCGTCTTTTATAATTATACTACCTTACAGTACTTTACATTCGATACAAAAGTTACTTCTACAACTTCTTCCCAAAATATGTGTTGCGCAATATGTCGCAATCTTTTTAAGTTTTAACCGCGCAGTACATGTGTACCATTAATAATTTGCATATTACACCAAAATTTACACTCGGCGTCCAGATGGCGGGAAAATATACCATCGTGTTCAATGTGTTGTGTCGTTCCCATGGTGCGATGAACTTGGGCAAGTTCAAATGTCGATGACCTACTTATGTTCCGTGACCAATGTCAATGGGAATTATGTGTGTAAAAACTCGGGTTTTTCCACGTGTTATATATATATATAGAAGTTTTACGTAAGCGGAGCGAATTTCGGGTCAGCTCGTTGTTTGTGAGGAAGCACTTATCTAAGCATTAATATTTGTGAAAAATAGCGTAAGGTTTTTCTTCAGAAAATATTTTTGACTAGTAATTGGAATCTCAATGTATTAAGAAGTACTGGGTCTAAACCTTATCACTGCATTTTGTGGGAAGTCAGATCTTCAAGTGCAAAATATTTTTTTTTCATTTAAGGTTATATCGTGGTTTTCTTGCGAGGTGTATACTGCGTATCTTGCGATTTAGGCTAAGAGTAGGATCGGCCAAGGCCTACCTAGTTCTCATAGATTGTTACCTACATTCAATTTAATGCCTAACGGGAGGATCTCGTATAAATAGTAACAGACTGGGGCACATTGTCGTAATTAATATAGTTTCCTTGCTAAAGTTTTGCACTGATTGTATCGATCGTTTGTGCCCCTAGTAGCGCTGTTTTCTTTGTTACTCTTATTCTTATCGGCTTAAGTATATGCTAACTCTGTGGTTGAATATTTTGGAAAGTCATTCATTGGGCTTGGTGCGATACTGAGTTTACCGACTCTTTTCTTCATCACAGTTTATTCTAACCCATAGAAGCTCTGCTATGTAAAGCGGCTGCCAAAACCCTACGTTTACAGATTATACGAGATTGTACGTCTTTACGCGCGTATAATCCCTATTCAGGGGCACTAGAGCGAAGCCCTAAGCCGCGTAGACATGGCGTAGATGCCGCGTAGACACCGCGTAGAAAGTTGCGTACAGAAACGTATAACAAAGTATAATCTCGTATAATCGCGTAGATAAACGTAGAGTATACGTCTACGCGGAGTAATACGTGAGCGGTACTGTATGTGTTCATTAGAAGTAGGTTCCAACATGTAATTCAGGGTATGTGTTCATTGGAGGTAGGCTCCAGCATGTAATTCAGGGTATGCGTTCATTGGAGGTGGGTTCCAACATGTAATTCAGGGTATGCGTTCATTGGAGGTGGGTTTGTAGGCCAGAATTTCTTGAAATACTTAATCTAGTAAACAAGAAGCTTTCTTGGAGATTTCCAATTGCATAAACTTGCAGGAAATACTTACTCTTTGGTTTCTTGCTTTTTTCTTTCAAAGTGTTCATCTGTGTCCAGGTCAATTTTACCAGAACACAGCTCTTTGATCTTCTCCAAGTGCTGCCATGGAGAGAACAACAATGCAAAGAAATGAAGAAAAAAACATGGAAAAACTGAAAAGAATTAGGAGGGGAAAAAAAGGCATTTGAAGAAGCTGGATTGTCTGCAATCTAACATATCCAGTGTGTAAAAGTTAGTGGGCCTGACATTTTTATCCTAGCAGAATCTTCTCCAGAGGCTGAATGACAAGTAACAGTAAATTGTTCTACATTGGCAGTGAAGATCAAGCTCCCTCTGGTCATTACTTTCCACCCAAATCTTCCTCCTCTTCAGCAAATCACCACTAACAACAACAACAACAACAACAACAACAACATTCTCCTCACTTCAGATAAGGTCCAACGAGCCGTCCCTGCAAAACCCACCATCGCCTACAGACGTCCACGCAACCTACGAGACCTTCTTGTGCGTGCTGCTGTTCCACCTCTAACTTCTAACCCTACACCCATTCAGCATGGTACTTGCAAATTTGATCGTACTTCGAGATGCATCATCTGCAGCCACCACATTGTTGAATCCAATTCCATCACCAGCCACAGCACCCAACTCACACATAAAACTAAGGGTCACATCACTTGCACAACCTCTAATTAAATCTATCTGATCTCTTGTAGAGTTTGAAGCATCCAGTATGTTGATGAAACCAAAACCACCCTCAAAAAGCAGTTCTATGGTCACAGATCCACAGTCAACACCATGAAGACTGAGACCCAGGTTGGAGAACACTTTAACCTTCCCAACCATACCATTAATGACATGTCCCTACAGGGGATTGAATCCTTAGGTAGCCGTCCTGACCTAGTGCGAATCAGCAGAGAGAGAGACTGTGGATGCAACGCCTTCGCACCATTCAACCTCATGGGCTCAACATTCAGGAAGGACATGACTAACCTTTCTTCTGCTCCCCATCCCCCCTCCCCCCTCCCCCTCCCTTGATTCTCCCTATGTCACCCTTCTTCTCGTAGCTCTCTTCTACCTTTTCTTCTCCACACTTTTCTGTCTTTGTCCTTCTGCAGTTTATTCCCTACCCTCTTCCCTCCTCTCTTTGTCCCTCTACTGTTTATCTCCTACCTCTGCTCTTCCCCCTGTTGGTTTCTTTCTTCTCTCCATCCCTTGTCTACTAATCCTCTTACATCTATCTCTTTGTGTTCACCCTGCTCATTAACCTGTCTGTATTCTGTGCATGTATTTGTCCCATATGTTACTGTAACTTGTCATTCAGCCTCTGAAGAAGATCCTGCTAGGATCAAAACGTCAGGCCCACTTACTTTTACACATTCTCTTACACAGGCTCTTTTATGGATAAGCAGTTTGCTAACATTTTTGTTTTATTTTAAAATATCCAGTCACAGAAATAGTTCTAGTATGTTGTATTAATGTTACAACATATGTTTATCAAAACAAATGTGAAAAACTAGCCTAAGAGTACAACACTTTTCATAGCTGATGAACCTTGTCATAGCCTAATTTGCATAACTTTTGGTTTGCCTGAAGTTGTTCCTGCCATCGGGTCATTTGGCTGGTAACCATGTGATTCTACTGTCCTCAGAGAGAAATGAAACATTTAACACTGTTAATATAGCATGATACTAGATAGCAACATGAGCAACATACAACCCCAAGTACACAAGGTTTGTAAACACTTAGGTGATCAAAACCCAACTTCAGTTGACTTGACTGAATTTTCCAAACCAAATAACATCAAACACAGAATTAGAATTTAACTGTTGGTAATCACCGTTGGATTAGGGACAGCAAAATCTTTCTCAATCAGTTCAAGTCGAACGTTGAATCGATTGATGTGTGTTTTCAGGTCTGGCACTTTGATGCGTTGTACCACAGGGTCCAACCAAAGAGTGTTACCTAAGCTGCAAAGAGCAATCACGAAATACATGCTTCATATTAATTCATATTTTATTTTAATATCTATTTAACATTTACCGATGTAAATGTTGTAAAGACAGTCTGGTACACCACATATGATAAATCTGGTTAAGCCAAAAGGTTGAACCTTTGGCAATTTGCAAAAATTAACACCTATAACTGATATTTCCAAGTAAGTGAGAGAATGGCAATGATCAGCAAATTATGAATAAATTGCATATTTCATTAACATACGTGTTTCTGCTCCACCTCAAATTCAGTCCAAACACCACCGACGCACATTCCCGATTACAAATTTAATTCCATCACCTCTTACTAATCTTTATCTGAAATCTTTGGATGCAACCCTACAGTGTCATAGTTATTTGCAAATAATTCGCATCCTAAATATTTTATATTTTATATATTCACGTCATCATCATAGCCAAAATCTTTATTTCCAATATACCTGTCAATAATTGATATTTAAATGTTACAGTGATCCACATAATTCTTTACATATCACAGATAAAGTGAGCTGAGCTTCAAGTTTTTTTTCTATCAATACTTGACTTCTGTCAGCTTCTGTTATTGTGTTTGTCTCAGCAGTATGACTAACACACTTCACTGATTTACCTCATCACGATCTTCCCCTCCAGTTCTTCTCCATGAATCATATTATGAATTGCTAAGTTTGCCTGTATTAGATCGAAAAATCAAAATGAAACCATAATACGAATAGAAAATATATAAATAAATCAAAAAATATATATCTTAAGAGTGTATGAAACAAGGATTTTGCAATGAAACCATACCATAAAAAAATAATATATATATATTTTTTAAAAGTGTACAAGGCAAGGATTTCATAACCAAGTGCTTGGCAAGAAATGACAAGGGGTCTGCATATTGGTGAATATATAGTCATTATGTACTACTAGTTTGAATGGAGCATTATTCACAGAATACAAACTAGATCCCCCACCACAGGTTTGAAACTGGAAGTTAAATGTTTCATAGCCATATTGCAACATGCAACTTTTATCAAACACACCAACCCATAATGCACTATGGGTGATGTCATTGTAACACACTGGATGCATTTTCATGTACACAGACAAGTCTTGTTTAAAGTGTTCTAAATGTGCAATATTACTTCAGATGAAACTGATACCACTGCTCAAATAATGTGACTTTTTGAATTATATTTTTCTATTCTATATTTTTAGAAAAAGCTATTAACTATTATTAAACTGACATTATTCTTATGAACATTTTTCTTGTAACAAAAAAGATGTTCCATTTTATTGATCAGACTTGAAAAAACTGTAAATTCAGCTGCTGAAACAAACTTTAGAACCATCTTATCATTTTGAAATGGATTTGTTTTACAAATTCTAACAATCAATGTACTAAATTCTAACAATCAATGTACTAATAAAAAATAATAGTCACTCTGCAGTACATAAACCTACTCATGATTTTCATATGTAAGTCTATAAATGTGATTAATTTGTATACCAGAACCCAGGGTGATTGTGTTACCTGCGTGGTCCATTGGTTTTCCTTGTCTGGAGGCATGGCACCACAACATATGATCTCCACTGCCTGAAAAAAGAGAGGATATATTCCAGTATCATCCAAGTAACCTCCATCCTTATCTTTCCCTTTAAAACATCTCAGATGAGACAATTGATGAGTTGATGGGGGGTGGGTGTTTTAAGAAGAGTTTTGGCTAGTTTTAGCATCAACGTTTCAAGCCTAAATATCATTAGATACCTAAAAACTTGCATATTACAGATTGTGCAATTTAACTCAGTTGATAATTTTCATATAGATATACACACACATATACATACACACGATCATCCACACATTCATATACGTGTACATGACACACATATATGTAATGCTTTTGATACTAAACCTTCATTTTTGGAGCATCAGACACCTTCATTGAACAGTCCTTGACACTTAATATGATAAGGGAATCTCTCCTACCTGGTAAGGAATGTTCTTGAATGCCTTCGGCAAAGCCAAGAGATTGTAAGACGGTATGGTATCCCTTTTACCTTCATCGACAAACTTGACCTAAAGAATGTAAAAATAGTTGAACCGATTGCGTATTTCTGAAAGATGTGCAGGTGTCGTTTTCAGAATCGCACATTTACCATTCACATACATAACTGATTACAGGGTGTATGATAAACAAGATTTGGTTTAAGAGTTACATTTCTCACAAAGTTGGTGAGACCATAATCCTTTATTTTACTATCAAATAAATTTCACAGTGAACAGCAGAGCATCAAGAAACCCAAAGCAAGTGCACTCCGGACAAATTATGACAACAAACTCTCTTTTCTTTTAAAGCACACTTTTTATTCTATTCCTAATTTCTCCCTGTTTACTTATACATTTCTCACTTTATTTTATCTACTTTATTGTATCTTTACAGCTGACTGTAACCCTGTCCCTCACCAGCAACAGTCTTTCTCCTTCATCGTCATCGTTCTTCACTGATTTTTCCAGCAGGACCCGATGGATTGACTTTTTGTTGTCTCTTGTTGCATACAGTTTTCCAAACACTGGTTGTGTTACTTCAGTGCACCTTTCTGGGTCACTGTACCTGTATGCAGAATATATAAAATATGGATTTCTTAAAAGTACCAAAGTCTTACCAGATCTCCATCAAAAAAGAGGGAAAAAGATACATTAATATAGCAGGATTCTTGTTACGAATAAACATATGACCCTTAAATCAACCGGACTGCACTACCATTTTAGGATACCAGTATTAAACAACACTTACTTAACTACTGTGGTTATGAACTACTCAGTAGATTTGTATTTTAGAGAAGGTCCCCTCTCAACCCTCCCTCCAAAGATAAAAGAAATAGAGAGAAATATAAAAACATTGCTTTGACACTTTCATGTATATTCTTTTTATTACTACTTTTTCATTTATATTTGTCATGCAAAGTTGTCATTTTCTAAACCTACCAGAGACTAAGTTGCACATTAAGTTGTGGATTTCCTCCCAGTTGTGTGATTGGAACAGTGCCCTCCTTGACGCTGGGCTGGTATCTCATGATGCGAGCAAAGAAACTAATGGCGTCTATCACATGCATTACAAGAATCTGTCATGAAAATATTAATAATAATAATAACAAATCATAAAAAAAAGTCCTAAAATTATTTCCTAGGTTATCACTCTCCAACTACCATATAGACCCAAAATTACTTTAACACGTAAAAGAATAAAAAACATTTAAAATTCTGTTCTTTTCTCCTTCAGTCAATTTCTGACGCTCATGTCCCTTAGTGAAAAAATAGATTATTATTACTATTTGCAGTATTATCTACAACTGATGATGACAAGGTTTTAGCCATTCAGCTTAAACAAAAGGTGGCAAAACCTGAATTATCAGAGCCTGATAATTAGACATACAAATACATGGACCATACCATAACACACAGAAAATACTCAAACCACATGCTCCTGTACATCTTATTACCTGCCATGTGAACACACATCAGTTTGCATACAGTGTATCATATTATAAAGTAGATAACTTGATGGTGAAATAAGGAGATTGTGTGTGTTTGTATTATAGTCAGTATGAAAAGATGATTAAGACTGACGGAATAACTATCAGTGATTGCAAGTTTGTAAACAGACTGCATAAATACTTGTATGGTTTATAAATGTCTGTTTTGTCATTGACCTTGACTTGACCTCTCTGGGGCAGGGTCATGAAGTGAGGATTGACCCCAGGCATATCCTCTCTTGGAATGATAAGATGTCTGCCGGCACAGCTGGCATCTTGCCTGACATAGAAAGAAAATTGAAAAACAGAAATTAGCCAACCATAACATATTTCCGTCACTACTCTTAACGGGGAAATCTCATAGTTACTTCACTGCATGAAATATCTAGTTATTAAGATATTTATTCCTCATTATGTATCATCACTGTTTATACTTATAGCTCTATTGCATACATATTTTCAATCACATCAGAATATTATCTTTCTTCTGGAGGGCAATGGATAAAACATCCTTGTATTTACCATCATTTCAAACAAGTGCTTTACCTTTACCACTACCATTTCTGGGAAACAATGAGGTCCATATAATATTGTAAACTAATACCATTCCTGGTGATATTGTTGTAGACTAAGTGAATAGATTACATTTCTGGGTACCTTAAATTTCTTTTGACGGTCAGGTAAGATTGCATTGCGCCAGATTGGGAAGAATATATTGCAAAATACAGTTTTTGAAAGATCGGAGAGTTGTGCAGATGAGAGTGGATAACATCATGAAACTGGAAAGGCACTCAAAGATTACCCCATATTGTACTTATATAATATGGTATAAGTAAAATATGGTACTTATACCATATGGTACTCATACCATATGGTACTCATACAGGGTTTTGGTTAAGAAATGTAGTAGGTGGGTCAAGTTGAAAAGTAGGCGGGACTGTCTGTACGCGGACATGGGGGTGCAGTCTAAGGGGAGGGGGTGCCCCCCTCCCCTTTTGCCGGAAAAATGCAATTTAAAAAGTCTCTAGATGCAAAATGGTGCAATATACAGCTGTTTGGTCAATGATATTGCCCCCTCCCAATCACCCCTTTCTTCTGTCCTATTTTTCTTTTTTTTTGACCTGGTTGTGGGTATTTATCCCTCCCGATATTTTTCGTCATTTTTTTATTTATTTTTTTTATTTTACTGAGCGTCGCAAAGTAGCCGGGTCATGTACGTGCAGCAGGCGGGTCATTTGACTTGGGTCCCGGCTACTAACGAAAACCCTGTCATACCATAGCAGCATGACCTCAGTCAGGATTTGTTTAAACAGCAATTACATATGTTCCTCACCTGCAGAACCCAAACGATTTTATAAAATGACAAAGTGGCCTGGTAGAGTGTCGTTCTTCCCGATACTAGGATCAAATAATTTAAAATATATATATCAATAACCTTAAATATCAATAAAATTGAGATTTCAAATCACACACCTAGCAAGCAGTTTGTCTGTCATGAAACATTAACATATAAAAACAAAGAGAAAGAAATGGGAGGGGAAAGAATGAAGAAAGAAAGATGCTACTTCTTGTGCAATACGACTAAGTAAGAAACACTGGGCAGACTCTCTCTCAAGAATAGTCACTCACCATCAATGAAGAAAGAAAGATACTTCTTATGCAATACGACTAAGTACGAAGCACTGAGCAGATTCTCTCTCTCAAGAATAGTCAGTCACTATTAATGCCTATTAAACCAGCGAAAAGTAGTGGCTTACCTCAATGGCCTTCATCAGGGTGACCCCATCTGGCATGGGTTGGCCTGATCTCTCCATAATGCGCAGTAAGGAGTAAAGGTGATGGTTGTTGTCAGGGGTTACCAAGGTGATGACTTGACAATCTGCTGTTTTGCTCTATGGTAAAAACGATGGTAAACAAAACGTCAAATAAAGATGTATGCTCTATGATAGGACTGGAATAGGAATGTTTATTAAAAACCATGTTAACACTTTAAACATAGCCCAGTGAGTGAGCTACTGCAGAAGTGGAGATACTATGTGCAAGATAAAACCCTGAAAAGACTCAAAGATTCTTCATCTTGTTATAACTTGTTTATCCTTCCTCTCATTAACATGTACAATGATGAAAACCAGATGAGGTTGTTGGTCAACTGATGATGTTAAATCTGCCAAATCTCTCGCCATATTTAAGAAAATTTTAAAAACACATCTTTTTAGTTTCTCTACGTGATTTTGTCACTTTTATGTACTCGTGGTTTTATCTAGACTGTTACTTTTGTATAACTCTATTTTATGTGCTTATCCTTTGTTTTGTTTTTTATAGGTTTTGGTCTGTTTTATAGTCTTCTCGTGTTTTAAGATTTTTGTGCTCGTATTTTACATACTGTTTAATTTTCGTTTATGTGTTTTCTAGACTTTTTATTTCTTTGATTTCTCTGTCTTGTTGTTTCTATTTGTTTTAGGTTTTGTAAAGCGCCTAGAGGCCTTTTGGTATTTGGCGCTATATTAAGAACTTATTTATTATTATATTATTATTAATACATTCAGTTAAAAAATGTTCATACTTTTCATCCTCAAATTACAAAAATATATATACGTCAGGATCATTTTATTATTTTGAATGTCAATTTTATTCTATCTGTCCACATGAAAAATCCTCTAAATGGAGAAAATAAATTTGTCAAGAAAATGAACTTTGTCATATAATCATCTGCAGTACAAATGTTGACTGATTGCGAAGATGGTGATTAATTTAAAAACAATTTTCGACCAATAGGGTTTCACTTGTATATCACAAATGTGTTGACAAGGCAAAGTATTTTTATTTGAACATTTTTATTTCTTTCCTTAGGATCAGAATATGGTGAATTATTTAATATTAAAAAATTCCCGGCTGGTGGCTTTAGAAGTTTTAAGGTAACCAAAGAAAATTTGACAGTTGGCCTTACCTCTTCAAGCTGAGAAACAAACATTTCTTTTAGGCAGGCCATACGTTTGCCGTACTTGACCTTTGATGATGGAAGGTCATAATGAATAATGCATGAGGTATCTTGAAGTTCCAGATCCTCCACACAATCATCACTGACAACTGCAGAGTAAAGTATTGTAAAAATTCACACTTAAATAATGAAATAATGCAGAAATAATTACTAAACAATAACTTTAACAAAGTGGAAAATGCATACAAGTGTTTTAAGTACAATGTGTATATTTTCATTCACTGATGCTAAATGATATTTTCTATGATAATTAATAGTCAATATTAGCAATTCCATTTTGTGTAATAGCCTTTTCATATATCCCATTACAAAGTGTAAGCATACATTACTTATTGATGCTTCTCTCAAATTTTCCATGCATTCTCCTTCAACATTTAAAGTCCAATGGAGAATGACAGTGAATTTTGAATAGACAATTTCTAGCGTCTTGCTAATCTTTAGTGGGAATATTACCCACCAATGTAATACAATTTTTTTTTCTTACCCAGGAACAGTTTGTTGTTTTCCAATGTTAAATAATCGGAAAGTCTTAGCATCATGATATCATCATCAGTTTGTGGCTTCTTAGCTTAAATAAATAACTGTCGTTCAGGATAACTGCTATTATAACCACTTTGGTGCACCAGCCTACCACAGACCACAGGATTTTTAATAACAAACAAGCAAAACAGTGAAGACATGTTTAATAAACTGTAACTCATATAGAGTTATGAGAGTCAAATACACATGAGCAAGAAATGAAAAGATTGAATGGGGAAAACTGCTGGAATAATAAAGGAAAGTAAACTATTGCACTGTGAGAGAGATAAACTATGCACTAAAGCTGTGTGTTGGGATAATTGAGGGTAAATCTGGATATAAAGAGAACCCAATCTCTGCACGGTTAACTGAGTATTGAATGTCAACCTGCAAGTCAACTAAAAAATATACCCGCTTTACCTAAAACAGGTTGCGAGTCGCTGCGATGACCAGTCTGCCATTCGTATCGTAAATCCTCCAATTGGTGAGAAAGCATCTCTCCAGCAGCTAGCAGGGTGAAACAGCTAGAACACTTCAAAATCTGAGGAATTAATAGAATTTGATACATTTTAGTCCCATAAACAGTACTTCTTGCTATTCGATTGCTAGGTACATGACTATTAAAGACAGATTTGCTATCACTGTCTACATATGTCACATATGGAAATAAAAAAAACTACTAATATGGAAATTTTCACACAAATTGATATTTATCAAGATAAAACCCATAGGCAGTTCATGTTTCGTCACATTTCAGATTGAGGGGGCACATTTGTATTGCACTGTTGTCTAGTTTGATATAAGTAGTTACATATGATGAATGACACCAGGCCATATTATAACTATACCTTTACCACTTGAAGTTAAAAAGAATGGAAATACCTTCCTGATATCACGAGCAGTTTCCTTGGTTGAAGTAAACACCATCACTTTCCCAGCTTCATTCAGACCCGACGTCAGTTTCTCAAGAAGAATGTTGACCCTCTTCGATGGATGGATTAAGACTGCTTTCTGCTCCAAAGAGAAATAGGATTGGTAAAAGCATTTTTCTCTTCAGTGACTCTACATGACTTTCCATCAAATTTCAAATAGGAAACTCTGCTTTCTGAATTGGCCAAACAGAACTGATTGATGTATCAAACTTGAACAGTCCTAAGCCATCCTTTATTTGACCTGAAATTAATCTTTGAAATTTTTATAGTATCTCACAAACCATGAAACATCTGTTTACACATATATTACTTTCTGGATTGTTGGTGTTTTTATGTTTTGAAAGGTGCAAGAACAACCCAGTGCATGTTTTGATTGCACTTGTAACTACAGCCCTAGTTTATTTGGGGTATTTTATTACACCACTTTGTAGTTTCTTCTCACTAATTAAGTTCATGTGAACTTAATCTTATGTATATCATGTTCACTATAATAACAGCTTTAGTTGGTTAAAAATACAAAATCCCCATATATAATTAAGCACTCTAGATGTCACTCACTTGGACAAAAGATTACATAGAACCCAGCCAGCTACTAACCTGATGCACACGACTGTAAACAGCCATTTCAAGGCAATCTGTGATAATCAAGAGTGGATCTGTTAGATACGTCCGCAGGTAAGATCCCATAGCTATAGTCCACTTGTTTGAGAACACCATCAACTGACGCAAACTGTTACGCTTAGGAGTGACTCTCAGTATAGTCCTGAACTTGACCATGAATTCTTTTGTCTACCAGTAAAAAGACAAAGGCCACAAAAAAAAATATGAGTTTACAATGAGCAAGTACTCATCGATGGTTTTGGGAGAATATAAGACAGTTAAAGAAATGTCTTCATCACTGTAAAAATAGTTCTTGAAGAATGGACTTGATTTTAGAAGGAAAACAAAACTACCTTTTCATGAGCAAACTCTACACTGTAGGCATACCCCGGAGGAGTGAAAATGATATAATTACCAGTAAATAACACCATTTGGGCCAAAGACCAACACACCAATAACAATCACAAAAAAAAAAGTTCATAACATTCGTTCACAACAACAGACTAGATACTTATGACAATTAAGTGGCAGTGGAATGACAAAAATAATTTATTTATTAAAACATAAATTAAGATTAAAATATACCTAAATGACTTCGTTAGCATACTTACAGCCTCTAGGTGATGTTCAAATACATTGTCTGCATCATCGATAACCTGAAACGAAATATAAGAAAATTGACAAAGACTGACTGAAGCAAGAACAAATATTTTTGGTAGTAGAAAATAAGTTTGTCTTTCTTCTGGTATTGGCATTTCTGTTAAAATTTGTGATCTGATTAATATCTATCCACCAGGATGATTTTCTTAATAAATGAGAAACTTTTAAGACCAATCTGTTTCTGCTTTTCGTTGGGTCTTGCACCTTCAGCATACACTACAAGATATGACTTTACAGCACTGTTTACTTAGAAATGAATTTTAGCAATTTTTGGAGTATATTGGCATGTTAATGTTCATATAATTTGTATGGTCATTTGTGTTTAATCTGTTGCCATAGTGACAGACTGATCAATGCTGTCTTCCACTGGGTTTTGATACCATCCCAGAGATCCTTTCTTCCCTTTTGTCTCACCATAGAAATCCCTTAAAAATATCTATGCATAGTCATTACATTACACAAAACAATATATATATATGGAGAACTAATGAAAGCTGATCAATGACAACAAAGTAAATATCTTCAGACTTTTCACTTTACCAAATGAAAAAGTCTGTTCAGATTCACATGATTTGATACCACTAGCCGAAGAATACAGGGCAGTGTTCCTATGACGATGGGTGCACCATTCACCAGCTGAATCTGCAGAGGTTGAAATTAAGATGGAAAACATGATTTAAAATTAATGAATCACAAGGATGTGCACAAGTGAATACTTATTTAATCACAGTAATTGTTAAACAAAGTTGACACATCATATATATCATCAAAATTTCACAGCCTTGCTATGTAACAACTTCTGGAAGTGATAAAAGTAGTTTATCATATAAAAAGATCTGTCATGAAGTTCCCATTAATAACACTGGGAGAAACTACTACACTTTCTCTGATAAGTGTCTTTGCTGACTATCAGTGACTTCAGATGCAAAAACTAGATATAACTTGCTAAAACAGAAAGACCTGTCACCGAGTGGTGCCCATCCACTTAATCCAAATATACTCTGGAAGATTACTACTACAAATGGTTGACCAGATTTGTGAATGCTTTGCTAATATCAGTGACATCAAAAGATTGAAGAACTGGATTCAAGGTCAGTGGCGGAGCGTCCATACAGTCAGAGGGGGGCGGATGCCCCCCCTGACGGACTCAAATGGACTGCTGGCGCCCTTTTCAGCTTTTTAAAAAAAAGTTACATATTCGCGATTATTGACTTTTTTTTTGCACTCTCAAATACCTATTGACATTTGTCACATTTTGTTGGTGTAATTTTATGACAAAATGGCGATGACACCTATTTATTCTTCGTTTATCTGCAAATTAGCAAGGCCCGGAAAGGGTCATTTCCGGCAATCTAGGGAGTATCTTTACTCAAAATATTTCTGTACGCTCCGCGCCAACCTGTGGTGGCGCTCCGCTTAGATAGTGTCGAAAGCGCCCCTACAGATCATTCTCGCCCCCCCCTGACCAATACCCCTAGCTCCGCCACTGGTCAAGGTGATAACACAGAAAGATCCAACCACCAATTCCTTTCGTCATATTGCTGTGGGAGATACAATGCATGGGATTTACTGTACAGGATATGGCGGCAGCAGCACGCTCGTGAATTCATCTTGTTTTATACTAACCTTCTGTTCTTCCTCTGACCCACCTCTGTGCAGCAAAATTGCTCTCAATCTGTCATTGGTGTTGTTTGCATTCAGACAAAGGCACTGCTGGTAAATACTCAAAGCCTTCTGCCAGCTAGATGTGATTACAAGAGTGGTAGGCTGGTGGAAAAAAAAAAAAAAAGTCCAAAGAATGAAATTTATTACATATTCTGAAACTCTGTTCCATATTGTAGACTACATTATTTTCAGGACGAAAAAAATTGAAGTGAACCGTGAAGTAAAAGTGCATCTGATGAAACCAAAAGAAATTTATTGAAAGATTTTTTTTGTGTTACATATGACTGGTTGATTGAAATTCATGTTACGCTGCACCTGATGACCAAGGTGTGCAAGAATAACATATGTGACTTTATCTTCACAAATTTAACAACCACCTTTTTGGGGCTATTGTAGGACCAAGTACTTCACCTTATTATGACAGTTAGGCTTAATTGTAAGGATATCTGATAGTGAGTACATTTCCATTAATTAAAGAACACACTTCCTATGCATCTATCCTTTCCTAAGGATATTTCCTCAGCGAGAGTGTGAATACTTGGGTGCACAGTTTATTTAATCTACTTAAAATACTTACATGAGTTCAGCACTTGGGTGCATAGGATGTGAGGTTGTGGAAGAGGGTAGGAGGCTACAAAATACCCTTTGTCCAGCTGGTGGTTGCATTATTATATATTCTACTAGCACAAGACATGCAGATATGGTGTCATTACATTCAATGACCAACCCTATCCAAAACTCTGAGTGGAAGAGTTATGGAGGAGTGGGGGCGGGAAGGGAAGAGGGTAGGGTAGGGTAAACTAACCCCATGTCCTGCTGGTAGTTCTGTGTAGGATGACTGCATCATTTCAGATATTACTGGCACTAGATAAGCAAATGCTATATTCTGGTCTTTCGGGGAAACTGCCATTATGTCTCTGCCTCGAGATATGGCTGGCCAACATGCACTTTGGACAAGAGTAACCCCTGGATATCCCAACTTAGAAAGGCACTGGAAATGAAAGAACATATGATACGATGTAAAATTTACTTTAGGTGGTTTCATCGATGAGAAGCTATCACAAATTTCACAAAGAAATGTTTCATTTACTTAAAAGTTATCACAAGCAACATTATACACAAAAGGTTACTTTCTTGATGTAAACCGGTGCTGGTGTCAAGTGGATGAAAGTGATGGCATTATAAGCAACAAGACCAAGCATCTAGGAGGGTGTAGGGTGTCTTCCAATGGTTAAATAAAAGCCCACTGTAAATTGGATAGCCACTTGACATGAACAGTGGCATCTCCCACATGCACAAGAAGCTATTTATTATCATGATTAAATAACTGCCTATTCAGATGAAACTTAAATTTGGGTTATCTTGAGAGGAAAGGTAAGGAGCTGGTGAAATAACGAATCTTGTTCTTACATGTTTGAGTTTCTCAGGGAATGGACTACACTTGACATCCAGTATAAGCTTTGGTGGCCGTTCTCCGTGAATTAAGACCTTCCTCAAGATTGGCGCAGGGGTTGCAGACGCAGATGTTGCAGTTTTCTCTTTAATAGACAGAAGTTGCTTGCTTAAACTAGTGGAGAGAAGAGAGGGAAGTCACAGCAAAAAATATACAATGACAACACGGTGACTATCATTTTCAAACCACATTACAAGAGTTTCATTGGATCAACTATAATGGTATCCATGGAAACAAATCCAAACTTGAATATAGATTGAAATATAAAACAAAACAATAAGATGAGTCACTAACTATTACTTTTGTTGCCTGATAAAAATGCTTATTAATAAATTTGTAAATAACAGGAGAAATGATT
>JAIPMN010039861.1:27339-40362 GCA_020650975.1 Apostichopus californicus
CCCCCCCCCCAACCAAGCTCACTATCATTAGAAATAATTCACTAACCCAAACATTCATGCCCCCTGATTACAAATGTTAAACTTTCTTACCTGGCCTGTACCTTTGTACTTGAGAGTAAGAATGGAACCCTCTGCTCTGGTAGACCACTGGTGGAGGAGACTCCTGCAGGTATGCTAGAAGTCCTTATGGGATCATCTTGAGAACTGTACCCCTCTTCCGATCCAGACAATGTATTAGCAGATCGAGTTTGAGGCTTTTCCGTACTTGACTCGCTCATGTTACCATCTGATTGGTCAGATTGCGATTCAGTCTTTGGAAACCGTCCCATCCTTGGGACACCTAACCCAGATAATGGTGTCAACCCAAGACCAGTAATTGCACCTCCCTCTGAACTTTGTTCTAGGGAATGTTGCAGACGCTTCAATCTCTCTATTGGAGATATGGCGGGCTTTGATGGAATTCTTGTTGGAGGCTCAACACCTCCCTCTGCAGGTTTGTGTGAGGCAGATTCACTGTTATCGGGAGATGGTGCTGACGGCATCTCCTCACAGCTCACGGTTGCTTCAGGTATGTCTGTATACAAAAATATCAAACTAATTTGAGGTATGCTATCAAAAAGGTTGTTTGTGATACAGGTACCAAATTTTAAGTTACAGTAAAAGATGAAGACAAAAGTTAGTTTTTTGTGGAGGAGGGGGAATAATCAAGGCTAAATATCAAAACATCAAAGCATAACCCATTAATGCTAAAAATATGTAAAATGTAGAAAACCTGATCAAATTATAAAGAAAGCATTAAGGTGGAAAATGCACCTTTATGCTAATAAGATGTTTACATTTAAAAGCATGACATCATATGATTGGCAGATACATGACTACAAGCCTTGTTGATTAGTACTACATTACTGTCACAAGAGCAGATCAGTATTAGCCCTAAATATGCTAGAAAGTCAAATAAATGGTCACTCATATTCAAGCTCCACCAAGCACCTTATTGCCACCCTCTAGACATTTTCACTCACGGAGACAACGTATTGTTCTGATACTTTTCACTGTCTGGGAAGAAGACTTCTCTCAAAGCTTCACTGATCACGTCAAGCAACGTTACTAGGTCATTTACTTGGCTAGTTAAGGTCTCATTTCAACTAATGAAATCAAACTGGCAAATTCTGAACTTGATGTGATAAACCTACTCACCACTGAGTCTCTTGGCAAACATCTTTTCTACGAGAATGTCATTAACGTTCAGCTAAAAAAGATGGGACAGAAACATGCATTGCATAGCAGCATTTAAAGAGATCACATGACAAGAATGGTAACAATTCAACCTAGCATTAATGAACAAAGAAAACTTGTGTAACCATCATAAGGAAACCTGGTTAATGTTTTACTTGTATTTTATTTTCTTTAATAACTTTCTTTCTATTTTATCATTATCATGTATGGAACTTTAGTAGAATAAATTCTCATTTCATTTATGTCATCCAACTAGCATCTGGTGTTTAATCTTAGCAATTTTTCTGAAATGGAATAAATGTTCTCCTTAGAATTATTTCAATACTCTTGATTTTATTATATTCATTCTTGTGTAAGTGTTTAAATCCACAGAATGTTGCAACTAGTCGCCCCATTCCAGTTGGGAGGTGCAACTTGTAATTTCCCAGAACCTTAAAAAATTGTCTGTTTCGGTTGGAGACTAAAGACCAACTTTGCCATGTATCATGCTTTATATTGGTGAAATTTGCATATCTGAAGACTGATATTTATGACAAGAAATTGGGCAAATTAAAGATTGAAATTCATATATTATTCAAATACATTATGATAATACTTCATAAGAATTTCATTTATCACTATAATACTTCATGAGAATTTCCATGGCATTTTGCAATTAAAAGTACTGATAAAAATAATTGGAATTATTCTGATACCCTCATTCATTCAATTTTACCACTATCACTATGCAGCCCAACATACACTAATCCTGTCTTTACAGAAACTGTTAGACTGTGATAACCAAACTTTTAATATGATATAAATCTAAACGAATGAAAATTCTGCAAAAAATTCTACACTTACTAATTCTCCCTGGTGTTTGGCGAATAGTGTTACATGTTTCACTTGATCGGCGTCGATGTGCTTCACATGACATTGCAAAGGTTTACCTGATGAAGAAATTGAACCCATGATGATTTGTAAAATGAGAAATAAATTAATCAATCAATTAAAGTCAGTAGAAACAAAAGAAACAGGAACAAAAGAAGAAATGAAGTACAAGGGCCAGTAGTAGTGGAGCCAGGATATCACAGAGGAGGGGTTGTGGCCCTAGGGTCATTGAAGACAACTCCCCATGTAGGGGGTTCTTGGGTCATCTTGCCCCACAAAATATTAAAGCTGTGGTAATAAATATTTTAAAACTTTTTGTGAGATTGAAAAGGAGAGGGTGAACTCCCCCCCCCCCCAGATCTGCGCCTGACAGATGTTACTAACAGCAGGATGCTTCCTTCATAGTTCAGTTGCTGCTTAAAGGAAGCTACTCTGGGTTGCTTTCCAAAAATTGTTACTGTTTTTTTTACTCTCAAATCACTTAAAATGTAGATCATTACTTTGGCCAGTCAAGTGTCATCTCAAACAATGGAGTGAAAGTTGATATTGTCAGAAAAAATCTATGTTGCTTTTCTTCATGTGGTTTCTACTTATAGAGAGACTTGTTGCGATGAAATATTTGATGAAATGTTGAATGTTTGATAACGAATGTTTGATGAAATGAAATGTTTGATGCAATGTTGCGATGAAGTGTTTGGATGAAATGGGACAAAATGTTGAAATCAATCAATGCTTGATCACCAAACATCATCTTGATGAAAAGTTTGTGGGAGTGATCTATTGCAATCTAATAAAATAACCCAAATGCAAGACATGCGAGAAAATGAAATGCAGACTGTACTTTATAAAACTGATGAAGGGATGCACAGACCTGCCCAGTGGTCATATTAAAATGGTAAACTGATGAAGGGATGCACAGACATGCCCAGTGGTCATATTAAAATAGTAAACTGATGAAGGGATGCACAGACCTGCCCAGTGGTCATATTAAAGTGGTAAACTGATGAAAGGATGCACAGACCTGCCCAGTTGTCATATTAAAATGGTAAACTGATGAAGGGATGCACAGACCTGCCCAGTGGTCATATTAAAATGGTAAACTGATGAAGGGATGTACAGACCTGCCCAGTGGTCATATTAAAATGGTAAACTGATGAAGGGATGCACAGACCTGCCCAGTGGTCATATTAAAATGGTAAACTGATGAAGGGATGCACAGACCTGCCCAGTGGTCATATTAAAATGGTAGTCTGTTCTTTACAGTTTCAGATTTACACAGAATTTCTTTCTGCATGATGTTGTTTGAAGATGCAAGTAGTATACGGAACTGGATTTAAAGGTGAAATTGCAAATTTTACGTGGAAAGTGATTTAAATCAGGTTGGACTGAAAAGGCAAGAAATCTGTACAGATTTAGGATATCTGTTTGTAGATAAATAAATAATTAGTCTCTACTCATAGCAAACAATGGAAGGATGGACAGCAATTGCAATTGGGGCTGTCATTCATGAATTCATCCTATGGACACCACGTCCCTTTCTTGATAATCGCAAGACAACACAAGTTTAGCAAAATATTACCTTTGATTAACTTTCCAAAATATTCAACAGCAGCTGTATCATATTTAACGGTTGGTCTGGATAAGGAAATGAAAATATTGCATAAAAGTTTAAGTAAAGGTAGACAACCATACCTACAGAATCTTTTCCAAAGTAGGCAAATATCAGACAAGAAAGTCACACAGAATGTCAAAATGTACAATGTTTTTCTCTCTTTTTGCTGTAGTAATACTGTACCTCCATCAAATATAACAATTGTTAACCTGGTATAACTATTACTGGTAGTTTGTATCTATAAACTACTAAATGAAGCTGATAAGCTGATCATTTCTCTGGCAATTCATAGTTACAATTAGCATCACTTACCTGTCCCCACTATACATTCATACTCCCATCAATCAAGTCCACTTAAACTTTTTCTCAGTTTTCTGAGTTCACACTGAATAAGTTTGTAATACTTCTCAATCCAAACGATGCCATAACAATGTAATTCAATATCTTTCAAATAATTTTAAAACTAAACCATTTTGTTTTAGATTTGACCAATTTGCTCTATGTATTTGATTAATACTGATACTGATATGAAAAGTGGATGGATTACGAAATGTTGCCAATCAAATTTCATTCATTTATCACTCACCGATTAATATCCAGATGGGTATTTCCAATTGATCAACAATGTTTGATCAATGTTTGACTAGACTCGAAGAACTTTCTTAAGCTTACTTAATATTGAATGCTTCACACCATTTTGGAGTTTTTATTAACTGTTGATCCCAGCTTAGTTAAAGGCAAACTATTCAGGACAAAAGGGTATAGGAGGCTAGGCTTTTAAACACTTACCTCATTTCTGCACCATCAATGAAAGATACCGACATGGTAATAGGCTGTATACAATGAAGGGTAAATTCCTGGACTTGTGGAGGAATCTTACGGAAATGATCTGGGATTTCTCTCATTCTGTGACAAAGAGGAAACAATCAATTAAGACTGTAAATTCCACAAAAAGAACCATGAATTAGTTTTGTTAAGTTTCAAAGTGGAGGTGCCAACAAAAGAGGGTTAAATTTCTACAAAACATCTTTTACATCAGCAAATAAACCAGTATATGGTGGAAAGAATGGGAAGGCATTTAATTCCCTAATAATCCCATGTATGCCTGTAAGCATTATAAGCCACACTACAGTATCTCATCTTATTTTGTATTAAGCAACACTGAAGCTCATTGTGAACTGATATAAGGTGTACTCACACTAAATATGGACTTCAAATTATCCTTCAAATATAATCTTGATGAAGATAATTACTAACATCAAAAACCATTTGACTTCACTTTGCTTGAATGTCAGGTTGTGAAAATGGCATGAATACCTCACTGCATTATATCACACGCTCTGCACATCCTGGACTTTAGAAATGTAAAGAAGATTTGTTTCAAATATACATGTCAATATCGCAACAGCTACAAACATCAACTCCTGACCTGACAAAATCTAAAAAACCAGAAATAAGGTCTCCCTATTTCCTTTTAAAAAAAAAGAAAAGAAAAGAAAAAAGAACAAGGGTTTTGACCTATTTATTTACATGGTAATTAGTTAAATTAATATCCAAATTAACATACTGGCTGTGAGGTACTAATATTGTGTCTGCACGGTCGACCAGGTAGCAACACGACTTTGGTCCACTTGTTGTACGAAGGACTGTCTCCACGGTGCAACGATACCAGTGGGACTCGTGCTCCTCTTTCCGTTTTACCAAATACATCTAAAGCAACAAGAAAAAATACAACCAACCAAAATCATGAAATAGAAAATGTGTTGCACATGCAAATACAATATACCAATGCCAACAAAAAGAGAAACAATATTTCAGATGGTTATCACCTTTTATTGTTCATTTCGTCTGCAAACCTCAATCGTATACGATGTAATCAAATGGTTCCAAAGTTTTAAGTTTCTACATACATGTTATTCAGGCCTGTGGTCATGATAATTCTGAAGAAAACAGCAACACAACTTTGTAAACTTTTAACAAAAGGCATCTTTTTAGTTTACAAATGTTGCATATATCGTAGTTCTTGAATAATAATAATAATTTATTTGGAAAGCGTAAAATCCACAAAAGTACTCTAAAACGCTATGTAACAGCAAATAAAAAAAATATATGACACAAAATATGTAGTAAATATGCAGAATAAAATACAATATAAATGAGTATGAAAAATAAAAAGCATGCACGTTTGAGTTTGTTGGAGTATTGCACATGAAAAGAATTTAATACACAGTTTAAATATTGCAGTAATGCTGTCTAAAAAGGAAGGTTTTCAGCTTTGACTTGAATGTCAAATGAATGCTGGCAGGGTTTATGTTAAGACCAAGATATGAAAACCAAACTGAAATTGCAGGACTCCTGAGTGCTCAGTAACACTGCTGAGTTATCTTTCCTACCTGTCCTTTTAAAGGTGACAGAACGTGGATATCGACATACTGGCTGGAATTACAAATGTTCTGTATCTCTTGGTCCATTCTCTGAAACTCTTGCATATCTGAGGACATCTGTGATCCAGGTATCTCCCTTGCTTTAAAGGACCCTGGGGAGTCCACCTGTGAAGAAAAAGGAGTAGGTTGTGTTATGATATATACAAAAAATTTCAGTAGTCCAATAGTTTCTTAAATACCTTTATTGTATTAATATTGAGGTAGTCAGGGCCAGAAAAAAATCTATTGCACCAATGGCTTTTTGCTATAGGTTCTCCTCATTTTGCAAGAGACATGATGAGGTCTCTCTAAAGAAAGGGAGCCTACGAAGGTGGTAATGAATTTTGTTATACTGTTAGTGACCTATGAATGAATCAACGTTTCATATTTTCTATTTCTCTTTTAGTCTTTGAAGACATTGCAAGACAGGACACTGCACTACAGGTGCCTTTTTAAATTTATATTTTGCAAAAATACTCTGTTTAATTTTACTCATACAAGTTTAATACCAGTGCCCACAAACGGTTAACAACCATATCCCTGACTCATTTTCAATATTGGGTCATGCTATGAGGAGAGTACAAACAGAGCTATTAAATCCCTCTGCATATCGACCATCATTATTGATTCTAAGCCTACTTACAGTACCTTTAAAACCTGTATGTCCATTTCTCCTGAAAACTGCAGTCTCTGGGTTTGTAAATTCAAAAAGTCATCTGTAAATTCAAAGATATATTATCAATGTCATTAAATCCTTGTCAGAATCTTGCTAAATGATGACTCCAAGCACTACTGAAGATAAACACTACATAGATTATGTTAAGGGTAAGCTTAACGAAATTGATAGCTAGAACAGGATTCGAACCAGTGACCTCTGAGCTATCCAGTCCTTAGTAGGTGGGAATCCCCATATGTATAGCCAGGGGCTCCAGTTAGAAGCCACAATGCCTTGCATACCATGTTACCAGGGATCAAGCCCCAGTTTTATTCAATGCAGAGCAGAGAGCAGCAGGGAAGGGATTTTATGAGAGATTCAGCTCTATAAATATAAGTAAATGAAAAATGGAAAATAGACTGATGGAAGGGAGCAAAGAAATTTAGAATGTTGGGCTTGAAACCCAGAGGTCACAGGTTCAAGTCCCGATCTAGCCATAAATTTAGAATGCTGTGCTTGAAACCCAGAGGTCACAGGTTCAAGTCCCGATCTAGCCATACATTTCTTTGCTCTTTGCCATTGTAGTTTGTGCCAAGGCAGAAACCACCTTTGTCTATGGCAGAAACTACAAGTTTTCTGTAAGGTATGGAAGATCCTGAATGTCTGTTGGAACAAACATAAACTGAAGTGGAATATGAAATATCAACAGCTTCTTTCCAGTAGTAGGCCTAGTACTAGCATTCCCTCAGTCTTAGTTGAAGCTAAAGGCTGGTAGTAGTGGTGCTTCTTTAGCAAAGAAAGCAAATGATTTCTTTCTTTCACTTTTTAATTATGAAATGTTATCGTTTCATAGACATAGGCCTATCGGTATTCAATGCATGCATGTCATTTTTAATTTTTGTTTTATGTGTGATTGTTAATGTGTTGTAAGATAGTCTAGACTAACTCTAAATATGCTATTATATGTAGTTTTAAAAATATTTCTTTGTTTGCTAAGGGTACAGGCCTGTATTTAAAAACTGCCAAACAATGAATCAAGCCAAACAATTAATGTCAGACGCCCCCTATTTTTCTCTAACTAATGATTCCGAAAATACACCATCTGATGGTCTAAAGGCCTAACAATTGAGTTTTTGAAGACACAGGTAACTACTCAGGCCCGTCGTAAACCCTCACTATTGTTAAGGCAACATGGTCGTAATTTGGAAGATGTCATAACAATGAGCCCGCTGTTCTGCATTTTCACTGTAATTGATCCAGCTGCATCTGAGAATATTCCAGCAGACTGACTGTTGGTGACCATGAACTGAGTGTTGTTACATTGTGTGTGGGGGGGGGGGGACTCTAATTTGGATGGGAGAATGACCAGGGAGTTGTTATATGTACTACTTGGAATGACCTGTTATAATTGGTATGTCGGACATGTGGGAAATTTTTACACTCATTGAAGGTTTACCTCTGCACTATAGGCAAACAAATTCATAAATTTGTTGCTCAGCCAAGTGCAAAGGCTGTGGTGCTGATTTACAGTTTTAGTTATTTTCACCAATGTAATGCATTATGGTAATTCAATATGACATATGTATGGGTGTATTATTCTTCACCTTGGAGGGACATATTTTGTTTGGACATGCCCTCTCCTCCCAAGATCACCAGTAACTTTGGTTTTGACAGAAGTGTGACACAGTAGCAGATGATTCAGATGGGGGTGGGGGGATTGGTGGGGAGGTAGCAAGCCCATATTAGTTACAAAACAGAAAAATATAAGAAACCAAAAAGGGAAAAGGATACAAAGAAAAGAGAACTGACATGTGGTTCCAAATGTTTACTTTTTTAATGTCAAATTAAAAATGGCTTTTTTTTGTTCTCTTCATGACGAATCGGCGTTATTTAAAGAGAGGTGTGGAATGGAATCAAGAGGTACTGTACCTGCTTTACTTCAAACACATAGCTAGTACAGCAACTACTCGTGCCATCTGTAACACATGTTACTACTGTTCATGTCCCACAACCATGCATCAGTAAGGTATCCAGTCAAAACGTCCCTTTACCAAAACGTCCCCGCTTTTTTAAGACCAAAACGTCCCCGCTTTTTACCAAAACGTCCCCGCAGTCAAAACGTCCCCGTGAGTCAAAACGTCCCCGCTTTTTATAATCAATTGGAATGCAAGTGTGGATGTTTTTAGTTCAAATCAAAGAGTAAGGATAAGTATAGTTTAGGTTGAAAACACAGTTTTTAGGAGTGGGAAGTGCCGGTTATGAGGGCGGAAACATTTTTGAGTATCATTTTCTGAGGTAAGATAATATAAATAGAACTGTGAATGAATGTGATAGACGGGGACGTTTTGACTTACGGGGACGTTTTGACCAACGGGGACGTTTTGACCAAAAGCGGGGACGTTTTGGTACGGGGACGTTTTGACTGGTAAGCCATCAGTCAGTACTGCTCTGTGTTCGTAACATGGTAACATGTGTTACAGGTGGCAGCAGTAGTTACCATACTAGCTATGAGTATCGGCTGACAATAATTGCCAAAAATATGATAATGGTTGAAATAATTTGGCTAGTTTTACATGCTAATTTATATTTGGGATTAGGGTTGCAAGAGCCCTTTCATGACATTCATTTAGAACTCGAGAACCAAGCAGCTCATATATGGCAAAACGTTTGCTTCCTACATTAAACAATGTACATTTCCGGTCACTAATAATGGACCAAAAGCTTTGGATCTGGCAATGGTCCAAAGATATGACCTACTGAGTCTGGTACTGGGACACAAGTCATGTAATAATACCTACAGGTACACTATATTTAGTGCCCTGAGTTTGAGTCACTCCAAGATTAATGTATGTCGTCCAGTTACAGAGTTGTTGACAATTGACAATTCATATTCATGGACGTTAAATATGAATCTAAGAGACTGACTTCAGTCAGCTTGGGGCTTTGATAAGCCAATGATGGCTTCTTCTAGATCGTGCTTGCAGGAGGTTCTAAAATAAATATATACATACACACATATAGGTCCTTTATTTACTGGAAAGCGGGCAGAATTGGACGTTACAACCGTGTAGTCAACCCACCCTGTGCAGGTTGGTGCATAAGGGATATGTTTCCATCAGAGGATTGTCACTACACAGGATATAAAGTCGCAGAAACTATCGTCCCCCACTCACTTGCAAGTTGCTCGGCCAACTTAGACATTAGTATAGTCAGTATTGCGAAGTTCGGAACACTGCGAAGTTCGAACACCCCTAAGAAATACAAGATTTCACCATGACAACCTATAGCAACAGCCAATTTCACGAAAAACTACAAAGCTACAGTTATTTTCTCTCCAAAATGACCCGTGTGCAAATAAGTACTTACATATTTGTCAATAGAATGACCGAGATCTATGAAGTATAATTACTGAAAGAGCAACTGCGCCACCAATTTTATCACCAGCGCCACACTGTGGGCTGGGTGTCCGAACTTCGCAATACTCTAGCAAAGAAATACCAGTTCCACAATCACATAGAATCTTCTTGGAATACAACGTGAAAACAGTTTGCAGGAAATATAGTTTGGCCGTGTATGGTAATATAACACACTTCTCCCATCATATCAAGTATATTTTCAGGTGATTTATACCAGAAGATCTAATTTTGGCCTTTTGGGGTGTTTTAAGGCTTAGGTGTCCGAACTTCGAAGTGTCCATGCTACCTTCTCTTACTGTAGAGAAGTTAATCAACTTAACTGAATGGGAGGGTAGTCTATACTTGTATTCTTCCCGTTGTAATTGGATATTGACCGAAAGTTACCGAAACTGCTCCTCGGTTACTGTAGGCCTACGGTATAATAGGCTAACCTTGGACGTATTCCTCGTAGTGCTTAGTCCTAGGACCTAGGCTACATGGAAATTGTTGGTCATCACGTTATGCCTGACTGTAGTGTTACTGTTACTAGTAATAGTACTAGGCCTAGCCTTAGTTAGCGTTAGGCCCCAGTTTCCAACAAAACAGATTTCGACGCCAGCCGACTTGAAAACTTATTCCTCAAACAAGTTATAATGTAGAACTTTCTTCCCAGTTAGAGTTGTTTTAGTACCTAGACTTTACCTAACTTTGATCGGAGGTACAGGATTTCGAAAACCGTGGCTAAGAGTAAGAAGGACAGTAACTACTAGCAATCTCTATGGGCGGCCAATTGGGCAAAAAATACAAAGATGAAACAAATGACCAAGAAAGAAAATTGAAAAATGAGAAATATGCAAAATGAAACAAACATATGTAATACCAATTTAAAAATTGTAAAGGCTGCACTTAAAAAGAGAAATAAAAATAAAAAGACAATCATGTAGCGAAACATATAAAACACATGCAACCGAAGGATAAACAAGGAGCAAAGGGAAGACAAAATTGATCCACTTGTCAGAAGAAAAAGGTCAATCGCCACCATAAAAAAGATGTATTGTAAGCAAAAGAACATTTGCACGAAATCAAAACGAACGCTCACACGCGAAACGAACAAGTGCTCAGAACAAAAAGAACAAGCGCCACATAAAACGAAGATATAACCTAATCAAAAGGACATTCGCACGAAATCAAAACTAACGTTCACGTGAAACGAATGAACGCCTATGAACTAAAAAGGAAAGATGCCGCTGTTTTGATTGTCCTTGACCGTGTTTTATTACGAAATGTAGTGACGACATCTTGTAGGCACGATACTTCTGTCCAACCACGCTGCACCGTGCTTCACAAGGTCAGTGAACTGTGTGGGCTAATCGTCGTTTTGTCATTGTGCCGACAAGGGAATTTTTAACCTGGGCAGATGCTGACGAGGCTGCTCTTTTTGATTTTGTCCCAATGTTAGTTTTGATTCTGTCCCAATGTTCATTTTGATTCTGTCCCAACGTTCGTGTTTATTTATGGGGAAAACATTTAATCGTGGGGGCGAACATTCATTTAGTTCGGGCAGTCATGTCGTTTATCTACATTCTTATTACTGTTCCTTTTCATCTCAGTTTGTTCTTGTCTGTTTGTCTCTTGTTTCATCGTTGCATTTTTTGCTCAAATGGCGCCCATAAATCTCTTACTGTTAGTGTTCCCATGGAGGTAAAAACAGATTTTACCTCCATGGTGTTACTTAGAGACCCTATAGTAGGGTCTCTAGTGTTACTGAAAGTTCCCTAACTTTCACCGCTATGAAGTTAGTTACTTATTACTCGTTCGACATTCGCGAATGAGTATAACTGCTACCCATTCAGTTACTTATTCGACAATGCTATCGACGTAATACATATGGCAAGCCGAATGCTCTCTTACAAGATGTTCAAGATTTGGACGTGGCAAAGCCAGATTTTAGCATATTTTCCAAAAATATAAGAGGTTTATCTATGGGTCATATGAACTCTACAGACATTTAGAAAACTCTCACAATGCGTTTTGCACGGTCCAAAGAATACTTGACCAATTCAAATGACCACTACACCATCACTTCTTAAAGGCATTGAAGACTCACCCCAAACCACGTGCCGCCACTGAAAAAGTTAACTTTCCGTTGCTTGCAATTGAAGTTTTTTTTCTTGTCGCTACAAAATGCATACAGTAATGAAACGTGATACCTTGTTATCTTTTTTCTGGACCTGAGATGTCCATCGCTGCTATGTACACTGTGTTGTGGGTATTGACCGTAGCTGTATGTATTGACTGTACACTAGTGTCTAATTACCGACGGTAGCAAGCTGTGTGTGTATTTTCTGAGATCGATGGTGGTGTCTAACACTTCTGTTACACCTCATTCGAAACTAGGTCAGATTACCGGCATCAAAAGTGTCTTTGTGCGCGAGTCTTCACACCCTTTAACTGTATCTCATTATTACGGCTTATTTACTAAGTGACAAGTAAACACAAATCAGTTTATATCACTTTTATCCATTCTTCTTTTTTTCTCGAAGATGATTGGTGCTTGGAGGTTATAGACGACCGGAGAAGTTCATGTTATTAAAGTTGTCAGAACACTTATGCCAAATTCAATATTTAGTAATTATGCAATGTATTAATGGGTGCCCAGGCATCTCTAAAGAAGGTTTGTGAAATTAGTAATAACTTTACTTTATTTTATAGGCATTGTGGTAACAGCCCCTCATAATTCCTGCTTCTATTTCCTCTTACTTTTTTTAACACCCCAAAGTTTCATGTGATGAAGGAGAATGAGGGGATGAGAAGGACTTTTAATGTATCTAA
>JAIPMN010039862.1:0-14052 GCA_020650975.1 Apostichopus californicus
ATAGATAGGATTGGTATATTTTGAGAACCTGGAGTGATTGAATGGAATCACGAGGGTTTAGAAAAAAAGAGTTGGTATTGAAAAGAAAATAGAGTAAGAAGCAAATAGAAAGGATAGGTAGGCTACATTTTTGAGAGCCTCAAGTGGTTGAATGGAATCGCGAAGGATTAAAATAAAAGTTGGTATTGAAAAGAAAAAGGTTGCATGCGCAGGTTTTGAGGGGCTCTTAAAGGAATTGTCTGGTGGCCATTGAAAGGTATCTTAAAAAAAAGAGCATAATTTTCTGAGTATGTTACCTAAATATCAAAATGCTAAAGTTGCTTTTTTTAGAGAAACGAATTTTTAAACTTTCCAGATGGATATTCCTCCACTAATCTAATCCTCCACTTTACAAAGAAATCAATAACCCAGCCTAAGCTATATTATCAATTAGTAACTCTAGTGCAAAAACTCTTTTGTTCCATACCTAGGGCCTATACCTATTTACAGGGCCTATACCTATTTTACTAGCCTATGCCTACTTAAGTGGTATATAAAAACCTTCTTTTCCGCCATGGCGGTAAAATGGCGGAAAGTCACTTTTGCTATGGCGGAATGTTACTTTTCTTATGGCGGTAAGTTCCATTTTTTATGGCGGAATGTTCCGATGGCGGAATGTCACGGCCCCCGTAGCATACTATGCCTAGCCTTAGTTAGCGTTAGGCCCCAGTTTCCAACAAAACAGATTTCGACGACAGCCGACTTGAAAACTTATTCCTCGAACAAGTTATAATGTAGACATTTCTTCCCAGTTAGAGTTGTTTTAGTACCTAGACTTTACCTAACTTTGATCGGAGGTACAGGATTTCGAAAACCGTGGCTAAGATGGACAGTAACTACTAGCAATCTCTATGGGTGGCCAATTGGGCAAAAAATACAACGATGAAACAAATGACCAAGAAAGAAAATTGAAAAAGGAGAAATATGCAAAATGAAACAAACATATGTAATACCAATTTAAAAATTGTGAAAGGCTGCACTTAAAAAGAGAAATAAAAATAAAAAGACAATCATGTAGCGAAAAATATCAAACACATGCAACCGAAGGATAAACAAGGAGCAAAGGGAAGACATAATTGATCCACTTGTCAGAAGAAAAAGGTCAATCGCCACCATAAAAAAGATGTATTGTAAGCAAAAGAACATTCGCACGAAATCAAAACGAACGCTCACACGCGAAACGAACAAGTGCTCAGAACAAAAAGAACAAGCGCCACATAAAAACGAAGATATAACCTAATCAATAGGACATTCGCACCAAATCAAAACTAACGTTCACGTGAAACGAATGAACGCCTATGAACTAAAAAGGATAGATGCCGCTGTTTTGATTGTCCTTGACCGTGTTTTATTACGAAATGTAGTGACGACATCTTGTAGGCACGACACTTCTGTCCAACCACGCTGCACCGTGCTTCACAAGGTCAGTGAACTGTGTGGGCTAATTGCGTTTTGTCATTGTGCCGACAAGGGAATTTTTAACCTGGGCAGATGCTGACGAGGCTGCTCTTTTTGATTCTGTCCCAATGTTAGTTTTGATTCTGTCCCAATGTTCATTTTGATTCTGTCCCAACGTTCGTGTTTATTTATGGGGAAAACATTTAATCGTGGGGGCGAACATTCATTTAGTTCGGGCAGTCATGTCGTTTATCTACATTCTTATTATTGTTCCTTTTCATCTCAGTTTGTTCTTGTCTGTTTGTCTCCCTATTTTCATCGTTGCATTTTTTGCTCAAATGGCGCCCATGAATCTCTTACTTTTAGTGTTCCCATGGAGGTAAAAACAGATTTTACCTCCATGGTGTTACTTAGAGACCCTATAGTAGGGTCTCTAGTGTTACTGAAAGTTCTCTAACTTTCACCGCTATGAAGTTAGTTACTTATTACTCGTTCGACATTCGCGAATGAGTATAACTGCTACCCATTCAGTTACTTATTCGACAATGCTATCGACGTAATATACCTATGGCAAGCCGAATGCTCTCTTACAAGATGTTTAAGATTTGGACGTGGCAAAGCCAGATTTTAGCATATTTTCCAAAAATATAAGTGGTTTATCTATGGGTCATATGAACTCTACAGACATTTAGAAAACTCTCACAATTCGTTTTGCCCGGTCCAAAGAATACTTGACCAATTCAAATGACCACTACACCATCACTTCTTAAAGGCATTGAAGACTCGCCCCAAACCGCGTGCCGCCCACTGAAAAAGTTAACTTTCCGTTGCTTGCAATTGAAGTTTTTTTTCTTGTCGTTACAAAATGTATACAGTAATGAAACGTGATACCTTGTTATCTTTTTTCTGGACCTGAGATGTCCATCGCTGCTATGTACACTGTGTTGTGGGTGTTGACTGTAGCTGCATGTTGTGACTGTACACTAGTGTCTAATTACCGACGGTAGCAAGCTGTGTGTGTATTTTCTGAGATCGATGGTGGTGTCTAACACTTCTGTTACACCTCATTCGAAACAAGGTCAGATTACCGGCATCAGAAGTTTCTTTGTGCGCGAGTCTTCACACCCTTTAACTGTATCTCATTATTACGGCTTATTTACTAAGTGACAAGTAAACACAAATCAGTTTTTATCACTTTTATCCATTCTTCCTTTTTTCTCGAAGATGATTGTTGCTTGGAGGTTATAGACGACCGGAGAAGTTCATGTTATTAAAGTTGTCACAACACTTATGCCAATTTCAATATTTAGTAATTATGCAATGTATTAATGGGTGCCCAGGCATCTCTAAAGAAGGTTTGTGAAGTTAGTAATAACTTTATTTTATTTTATAGGCATTGTGGTAACAGCCCCTCATAATTCCTGCTTCTATTTCCTCTTACTTTTTTTAACACCCCAAAGTTTCATGTGATGAAGGAGAATGAGGGGATGAGAAGGACTTTTAATGTATCTAAAATCGTTCTCCTTCGAAATTTTCTTCTGCGGTCGAAAAAAATCGATAATGCATGTAAAGATTTATTTCCCACTCTCTCTGCATCATTATGAAAATTTCAGTGTTGTGGTACTCGTATCCATATTCGAATCCAGGGTAATGTACTCATGGCCAGGGACCTGTATCCGTACCCTATGGTCCGGACCCTAACCCTAACCTTAAAGTTCTAAAAATTAACACCCCCATAAGTTCACTTTAAGTCCCCCAAGTTCACTTAAATATCATTACTGACATGAAGTTGGCGCAAATGGCTACATCTTTTGTTATATAAAGTCAGGTTTGAATGATATTATGAAAACTTAACAAATTATGTTATTAATACTCTAACATCTTAATGAATCCGGATATTTCAAAACTTTTCTATCTTTTTAGTTACATGTGCAGTTAAGGAACACATCATTAAGCCCTTTTTAATTCGGGTTCAATGTAAACAATGTACCTGGCAACATTTGAGTGACATCATTATCATCAATGGCCTGTAAAGTTACTGTAGGCAAAAGATATCATGTATGTCTCACTTGGTGGATCTACAAACAGCAAAATGCTAGTTTAAAAAACTCTCAAAAATAGGACATCAATTGGAGTTGTTAATTATTTAAACGATCATTACCAAATTCTATCTGGTCAGAACAGATATCGTCAGATAGATATTTCTTCATATAAGATAAATGATGCAGATGAATTTGAAAATTTGACATTTTGCCTCATTTTCATTTTTTTCCCTTTCATTATATGGACATTATTTCAAATTACAAAGCAGAGATGCCTGTCAGACAAAAGTTTGAATTTCTATGAAGTCTGGACTTCATATGAAGTTTATTTATACAATGTTGAGCAGCATTCCAACTGTGCCATGTTTGATGGAAATATCAAACAAATACATAACATGTACAGAAGAGCTTATGGTTATTAAGACTGCAAACATCACAAAACCCTCCACTTAAGATAACTTTTTTTACCAGCTGAAGATTTTCTGACATGAAAAAGTTTTCTTCAAGCCACCATATCACAAGTTTACACAAGAAACATACTTACTGTGACATTAACATAAGTGTGACACTGTACTCATCAAGCATACAAAATGATTGCAAAAAAGTGTGGGTTTTTAGGTGATCAAAAACCCAGCTACTTGTTGATCTGTTAATTTCTTCACAGTTTTACTCTTTCTAAAGTAGTGATGAATTAATATGAATTGAGATTGTGGTAATCTTGAATTTGGACCAGACAACATGACTAGACTAAAAGATGACAATTTACTTTAATTCCAAAAGTGATTTCTGTCTTGATAATTTGCATGCACTAGATCAACTTTAATACACAAGTCATTAAAATGGTAAACATTTAAACACTTTTTAAATACTAATCAGGCACCCAATGCTCCATCTCCTTTGCCACCCCCCCCCCCACTCGCTCCCCCCTAATCCTCCTCCTTTGGCATCTAAGCTAACAAATTGACTAGAAGAACTAGATGATCGTTGATCATCTCATTGTATTGTCAGATCTTTACTAAATATATTGCTGTATGTTGTAACATTACATCACTCTGGCTAACCAATTGATACTCACACATGATTGCCTCAATCTAAATAAGAGTTTGATTTCACTGGCTGGATACAACAACTAACTGCTCCTTATAAGAGAATTACTAACAATTTAATCCATTACAATTCTTGACCCACAAAAGTATTAAATGCCAATAACCTTTTGCTTTCAATTGCAATTCTTTGTGGTATACTCTTAATTTCAGATTTCCCAGAGCAATTTTATAGAACAGTAAAGTCTAAGATGATGCTTTTTGAGTACCTTATCTTTACTTTAACTGATGAATATGGTTATTAAACCCAATTGAGGTAAATGAAATGAAAAAAATGCAGCTTTATATATTTAACAAATAACCTATAAGATCAGTCAAAATTAACTTCACTTATCAAGTTAGTATCTTATAACTGCAGGCAACTTGAATATTACATTACAAACGGTGATTAACATGCTGTTTCATTCAACTCTATCTGTCAAACAAAACAAATATGAAGGTATTACAAAAGTTGTGACATAGAAGAAACACTGCCACTGAAACCACTCTGAATGCAGGTTCTGAAACCTTTTTGAAATTTGCCTCCTACAGTAAAATTCTTGAGAAAACTGCAACTACCAGACAAAGATATGTGTAAACAAGTTTTATTAAGTTACCAACGTTATTAGCAAGCTACATACAGGTGGTATAGTCTAGGATATTCAGCATCTTATAACTATCCACAGACTACCCACACTCCAAGATTAATGTACGTTATTAGCAAGCTACATACAGGTGGTATAGTCTAGGATATTCAGCATCTTATAACTATCCACAGACTACCCACACTCCAAGATTAATGTATGTCATCCAGTTATAGAGTTGTTGACAATTGACAATTCGTTATCATTAATGTTAAATATGAATCTAAGAGACTGACTTGGGTCAGCTTGCGGCTTTGGTAAGCCAATGAGGCTTCTTTGCGAGTTCCTGCTTGCAGGAGGATCTTATATACATACAATATCTGACATGGTCACATGTATTAGAGGGTGAAACAGCCATGACAAATGTACAAGTGCAGGTAACAATATAATAGTTCAGAACTAGAAAAAAACAATTCAATTCTCCTAGTTCTACGAGAGAAGATAGTTTACTGTGGTCAATTCTGAGCAAAATCCAGAATAAAATCCAGGCCAGAGGTCTGTGGATCAATACGATGACTGTTAGATACATTGCACAGTACAAGACATAATCCAGACAGTTGGAGAGTCTGTCACCAAAAATAATAGCTGAGTTTCATTAGTCTCCTCCGAGTGGATTACCCTGGCCCCAGTTATGCCGTCCTCCTACTCCACCATTGTTCGCTTCTGGTCTTCTGCGACTAGCAGGAGCTTGGCCAAACCCACTGATCCCACCCTGACGGTTTGGGAAGTACTTGTACCTGAACCACAAGAAAAATTCAAAAGGCCACATTGTTTCTGAATCTAAACTTTCCATAGACAGTGTAATTCAAACATCTTTGTGAGTAGAAATACTCTTTACAAGGTTATGAGAATTATGAGAAACTCAACTGATAACAGTAACAAACAAAACAATCTTGTTTCAAATCTTGTTCTAGTTCTTGAACAAGAAACAATGTCAATCACGACTCTCTAAACAACAGTAAATTGAGCATAAATTATAATGTGGTATTTCCTTTCAGCATAAACCCCAAAGAGTCAAAATCCCAACAGAATTTAACCAAATAGTCTAAAAGAAACTACCTGGTATCAAAAGTTAACTTTTCACTGGTTTGCTGGAAATCTGTCTGTCTGTACAATTTAGGGCAAATTGCATGCAGATAACTTGATACGCTCTTATAATCATGTACATCAGAGGATAATTCTTTGTCTTTTTCCTAACAATATAAAATCTATGCTGTCTATATTATAAATAATAATCAGTTAAGCCAATTACCAGATAACTGCACCAATTGGGGGCAACAACTTAAACACTTTGTCCATATACAGTATATGGAGTTATGTACATGTTTCACTTGAGTGCAATTCTAATAGATATGGTTTGTTGTCCACTGAGGTTGTACAAGTTAACAAGTCTAAATGACAACATGACCAGCTGAATGAGAATTACCTGAAAGAAACAAAATACTTACAGGATGTCTGGTGTTTTCAGCAAAGTCCTGCCACCAAAGTCTTGAGGATACTTAAATGTCAAAAAGAAGTACAGATGGCCCACCAGAATGCCCAGTATTTCAGCCAGGCCACTAAACAAAAAATAACAAGAAAGAATTAACCAAGACAACTTTCGAAATTGATCTCTGTTAAACAAATCATAGTGGGGATCAAACCTATTGCCAAAATCGACTGCTGAATAAAAATGTCTGTAAACCGGTGACAATATGTATGGATATTAAAGAAGTATTGCTCTGTATCAAATAATATTAAACTTATAAGGAAACCAAGATGACTTCATAAACACTGTGAGGAATTCCACCTAAACATCATGCTTCTAAATAAGGCATACATATGGAAGTTGATAACTTACAACAATGCTCACTGGTTGTCTAGGAAAATGACTTCAGGAGATGATCTCTGATGTCACCAGGGAAATGTACTCCAACGTTTATGTTGCGCAACATGGTATGTCGATCTGGGTCATTCCCACTCAAATTCCTAACTCAAGTCTACTCACTGATCTATATCATCTTTTAGTCGATATTGTAGGTTACTTTACTGGCGCCCCCACATTCTGAACATGCCTTTAACTTTGGGAGTAAATGTGATTTCAATCTTTGTTTGATCCCCAGAGCAAAAGCGAACTGTCAGAATGTTCTCCCTTGTTGCAATTGTTTAACATTGTTTTGGCTGGATCCCAGGACCAATGCAGTTATTTCTGGACTCTGTTTTAACTACGTTCAAAATCATGCGTTAAATCCACGCACAGATAATCAACTCACCCTCCTCTGAGGATCCAGTTGAACCCTACAAGCACCCATGGCAAGTACATAGCCTTGAAGCGGGTTCCAAACCAGAAGCTGACAATGACATCACGGTTCAGTTGGCACCACACGTATAGGGCACTGAGTATCATAGGTTCCATTAGGAGCTGTGTATGATGTAAATAATAATCAAAATGATTACATCAATGACAAAAAAAAAACATACCATGTTATAAACAGATGTATAATTACAGAGAAAGTAACCGATAGGGATAAAAAGTTAACTTACCTGCAGGGGCGCTAAAAATCCGATGATCTGAGACAGATTTGTGGTTAAGGTAAAAGAATACATACATGAATGTATAATTACCATAGCCGAAGCCTTTCTTCAAGAATGTATTACAATTGGCAATTTGTAATTGGATTTGTTAAAGTATATTTTTCATGGAATGCTTTGAGTTACAGTAACATGTATGCAATACATTTAAAGTCCTCCTTTACAGATCCCTCAATATATTTCCTTCCTACTTCTTGACTGCCAAAATTGTGAATAATATTTATTTCTAGTGATCACATTGCAATCAGCCCACGAATTAACCTTTTCACAATATATTTCTTTCAAAATATTTGTCTTTTACAAAAAGAAAAGGATACAACAAGACAGATCCAGTTAAAAAGCAGCATAAAGATATAATCAGCTGGTCTCCCATCAAAGACACCTGTAGGACAAGAACAAAAAAGCCGCATAAAATAAAAAGGAAACATTTACTTCCAAAAAGTCCTGATAGGTGACCATTGAGGATACTATACTAACTTGACCAATCTAACTTTCTTGAGTAATTAGTGTTTGTTTCTTTTACTTTCATCAGAGATAGTCTTGCCTTTTCATCGGATGACTTAAAAGTGGTATTTTGAGTTGAATAGAGTAGCTACAATCTTGTAAATCAACACCATTAGATATGGTACCTGAGAACACAAACTGCCATTGTTAGTCTACAAACACCATACAAGGAATCAGTAAATTAGATTTAAACAGTTTTTAAAAAACATTAAGACAGTGCAACTAATGTGTAAGAAGCAAAGCTGGCTTTGTTGAATTTAACAGTTAAATAGATTGCGGGCTATCCAATTGTGTGTGAATATTACATGGCTTGGTAGAGATAATTCAAAGTGACAACTCAACTCAAACCTGCAAATTTCAGGCAGATGTTAACTATTGACATATCATAATCCAAGAAAAGTGCAACTAATGTTTCTAGATCTATTCCAGTTTTCAAGGTATTCATGATCATATACATTTTTCAAAATGTTTGGAATGCTTCTTCAAGGCAAAATCACTAATGAAGTTGGCTCCTCAGTCAAGACCAGAATCATTGCTGTTGAAGCTGTTTTATATAACTTTTAATTCTAAATTCTGCCAACTTTTTTTCCTTATCCAATTTATAAATGCTTTGCTTTGATCATGTTATTTCATGTCCTCAAAAGCTTTTCAGAACTGCTCGAAATAGTACACAAGTTCACTGACAGAAAATGTTTTCAGTGGTCTGTAACATAATCAGATCAATTTTGTACCTAAGTAATCCTTTAAAAACTTTCATGTAAAATCCATTCAGCCTATTTGAGAGAAAAACAAAGACATGATCTAGATCTGGACTTGCTTATTTAATAAGGGGTTAATCAACGGTCTAGCGTGCGTTACTCACAGGATTAATGCACGATCGGGGGATAATGCAAGCTAAGCACGAGGGCGGAGCCCGAGTGCATCCAGCGATAGCATTAACACCCGGAGTGCATTAATCATGTGAGTAACGCACGCTAGACCATTGATTAACCCCGTTCATTCATACACTACCATTTGTGTGGGGGAAAAATCGTAAAACAAAACATGTTTGGTTACATATAACCAAAGATTTATTAAAGTGATGCCCCGTAATTTTACCGTGCGTTACTCACAGGATTAACCACGGTCAGCTGACCTGAATGGACCAATAGGATTTAGGAATCTTTACTAAGTATGAATGAACAGACAATCAAGCACACAATACGTTAAAACTATCCACACAAAAAACATAAACAAATACTAAAATCAAAATAGGAAGTGCTCACTTACCTGTTTCTAATCTTATAGAGTAACTGTACAGAAAATAGAGTTGGATAAGATAATGAAAGCCAGTCATCGGTGTTATAGGAAAGTAAAAAACTGCAGTGATCAAACGCCATAGCTGCAAAGAAGTAGAAACAAATATTGGAATGTCATCTGGAATGACTTGTAATGTTAATGATACCTAACTGTTAGATAATGATACAAGAAATACCAAGACAGTCACAGTATGGTAGGAATGGCTATTGCCAATAAATACGGGTAGTTAAAAAAAATATTGGTTGCAGGAATATTTTTGGGGTTGAGATTGTACATCTCTGCAAATGTAGGCAGTGGGCAAGGGCTGGTACCTAAAGCCAACATCTAGGGGAAAGAAAATTCATGGTGATTGCATATTAATGAATCAATACCAAATGTAGGCAGTGGGCAAAGGCTAGAACCTAAAGCCAACATCTAGGGGAAAGAAAATTCATGATGATTGCATATTAATGAATATTAATGAATCAATACCAAATGTGACTCTGGCAATGCTTTTGCATTCAAGTTAACTCTGGAAGTAAGATTTAACACAGTTAAAACATCTGGTATCTCAAACACTGTATTAAACCCACTGAAAATGCATGAAGAAACATTTACCAGTACCATTTTTGCATCCATCAACTGGTAAATGTTTATCTTGCAATTTAGATGAAAGGTTAACCAAACATTTCACAGTAATTCTTCCAGTTCATTTCATGAAAAGTAACCTTTTATACTGACTTAAACCCAGACACTAAGAAATACACAACAAATTCAAACATATACACTTTACGTCCAATATCAGAATCAGCTCAGAGCATTACACACACAATGGGAGACATATCTTATATAATTGTATAATAAGAGACATATCTTATATCATAACTTGTATAATATATAAATAACTCGAACCTGAAATCTGTAAAATACATGTGGGAAGCTGAGTATCAAATTCATTGGATTAATAAGACCAAACCGTCCAACCAGTGGTACCACAATAGAGCCAGTAAACCAAGCTTTGGTTACCATGGGGATACCCCTGTACCAGTCACCAATGTCATTCTGCGCCATGTTGCAGAGACTGAAAGATAAAGAAACAAATGAAGAGAGAGTCATTAATCTGGTATTCCACAGAGAAATGTTATGCAAAATGGACAAATTACCACACACATAGATGTGTAGCGATAGTTCACATGGCCTGAACCATACTGTAGTATGCTGTAAATTGTCATTCGTTATCCTTAAAACACATTCACTAGATAATTGACTTGGACTGAGTTTTGGCAAATCATACCTGGACTATTAAAGAAAGTATATACTATAAAAAAACTACATTTACTACAGCAATATATGCACAAATTGCTAGCATTTGCAATGGAGCCATGTGGCTCAGGGGGCAAGTGCTCTTGCACTTTTGTGAAAAATCACAAGAGTCCCTTTCTATGTTGGGTTATAAAAGTAACCTTTTTCATTTTGCTTTGTAAAATATCCCCTATTATAGAAATATTTTACAATAATAGAAGAAAACTAAGGTCATTAAAAATGAGCAGTTTTTAGTCTGTAAAATATTATAATACTGAAACTTCTGGTGCGGAATGCCAGGGTTTTTGTTAAGAAATGTAGTAGGTGGGTCAAGTTGAAAAGTAGGCGGGACTGTCTGTCCGCGGACATGGGGGAGGGGAAAAAATTGCCGGAAAATTGCAATTTAAAAAGTCTCTAGATGCAAAATGGTGCAATATACAGCTGTTTGGTCAATGATATTGCCCCCTCCCAATGACCCCTTTTGTTTCAATCACACCTGACCTGGTTGTGGGTATTTATTCCTCTCGATTTTTCTCGTAATTTTTTTTTTTCGTAATTTTTTTTTACTGAGCGTCGCAAAGTAGCCGGGTCATGTACGTGCAGTAGGCGGGTCATTTGACCCGGGTCCCGGCTACTAACGAAAACCCTGAATGCACAGAGGATCCAATTTGTTACAAAGTTATGAGATTACTTCTTCATTTGTGCCCTCAAATGAAAATCGTATGTCCCACTCCCCTCAATGTTTCTGCCCCTCAATATTGAACGCTCTTCCGTCACCCGTTTGCTTGTGCTTGATAGTTGTTTTTAAACATTTTAATCTTCTAACTAAACCTTTTACAATTACAAGCAGAACATACAGATATATATGTGTACATAATCAAACTTATTTAACAGCATGATGTTGCCCACGTCGTTCTCAAAATAGAGTCTTGGACTTAAATTATCCCCACTCTGCATCTGAGCATCGGTGCATCTACTTCAGACTATTACCCTTGTACTAAAGACTCTTTTAATATGAACATGAACAAAATTTTACAATAGCACAATGTTGGGTGTCTCTCAAAATAAAGTCCTGGACTAACATATCCCACTCTGCATCCACATCAGAATATAAGCCATGGACTTAAATTCTTGTAAAAATTACAGTTATTTGGAATATGATGTCAACCTGGTCTATGAGAAAATATATACTATTAGATCTGGCAATATTGACTGGGCAACTGGATGATAGGAAAGGTCTCCAAACTGGCCCTTCATTCTGAAGTTACTCAGGAAAGTAACTGAAGTCAACGTTCCCCATGCTTAAAGATCTGCTTTATTGGCTCCAATTATACGCTTTATTACGCTTTAGCTAGGAAAGTTTTGTGATTACATAGTTGAGCTACCACAGTCGCAAATCTACCACAGGCTCTAAGATTAGCCTGCATAGCTTCTTAACACCATTCTGCTCTTTGTGTAAACACTGTGTGGAAATATGTTCATGTCTACAGTGTAGTTAATCATGCAGCGTTCAAACAAAGACCCTCCTACAAGAAAAAATATGTGGCAGGCATTGCAGACTGATTGGTAAAAAGAGGTCATTTTACGACCAAGGCAGGTCAATTACGTAATTATCTCAAGAAACCTTTTCATGATATCGGTTATAGTTGGGGTCTATACTGTACTGTATGTATACAGCCTTCAACATATTGCCATTCAACAATGAAGATACAGTAAGCTAGCACAGATACTGTAGGCCTAACAACAACTTTCGGTCAACTTAGTTTGTTGACCATGTTTCTATCTGCAGTTTAAAGAAAAGCCATTATACAAATATCTACCCTGTGATTCCTATCCATGAATTAACAACATACTCTAGTACGGACTCACAATCAATGAAAGGCATGATAAAGTTATGGTGGTGTGCCGTAACTTTGTGTGTCCCCTAAATTAGCTTACTGTGTTATATATGTAGCTGCACTTTTAGAAACTGTAGTTGCTGTGTTCGAAAATCAAATTGCAACCACTTTTTCATCACAATTTAGATCTACAAAGCCTTCAAGAAAATGGCCAAAATTGTCACAGTGAAACATCGAGTTTTTATTTTGAGATAATTTTGTGGTTTATTCGACCCATTTAGCGGAATTACACAGTAACGTTAAATGAATATGTTAAGGTCAGTGATATTTTTCCTTTCTTTTAGCACTTTGCCTGCCAACCTTTATAAGAATAAATCTTTCTATCTTCTGGCAGAATGTGTAAACCATCAATGAAACTACATAGCTGAAGGATAGAACTAAACCACTGAGCAAAATCAGCGAGATTGTCATCAGCGCTATGCTTTTTAAGGAACATTAATGCCGTTACTATCGCGAATTTACTGTATACCCTCATACCATAATTTCATAAACCTACCAAATGTTACCAATAATAGTTAATATTCATGGTCTAGCCGACTTGCTTGGTTGTGGCAGACCTAGGGCCTAGGCCTGTGCGTAATCAGTAAATCGTGGAACTGAGACCAATGACATAGGCATAAAATGTTTCGCAACTCAATCTGAGCCAGAGACAACATTTAGTTTAATAATATAATGCTACATCATGATACACGAGCTTAATAGCTGGAGATGTCAACTTACTTGAAGAAAAATGATAAGTACTTGGTTTTCTCACAGTAGTAACTGTTTTACACTCCTTAACAAATGGTTATATTACTTATTAGGTTTCAGTAGTTTACTGCACTAACAAGTACTGGTCTGCGATACGGGCATCCTTTTTATGCTAGGCGTTTCGTGCATGATTGACAGTGTCAATCAATTTGATTGACACTTCATACGGTACTGCCGAAAAACTCAACAAATCAGTGTTAAAATCACTCTGGTTTTCGTTTGGATTATTGTATCGCAAAATGTTTAATATTTCTCATCAAATACATTTAAGAAATTCAGTCTTTAGCGATTCCTGAGAAAAATTAAGATTGCATGAAACCTCTAGGGTTGTTTGCTGAAGGTTTCATGACGGTAGTCACGCCCATAAGAGGTAGCATTAAAAAAGTACATGGCGCTACAAGCAGATGGGACACAAAATTACACACAAAGATTTTCTAACTCCCAGCGTACGAAAAATGATTAAAGGATATAGGAATGTAATTGACTTAACAATTATGTAACAAATGTTTGGCGACTTGGGAGTTTTTCAGCATTTTTACTTTGA
>JAIPMN010039870.1:0-20164 GCA_020650975.1 Apostichopus californicus
GCTGGCTGGCTGTTTAGGCTGGCTGGCTGTTTAGGCTGGCTGGCTGGCTGTTTAGGCTGGCTGGCTGGCTGTTTAGGCTGGCTGGGCTGGCTGGCTGTTTAGGCTGGCTGGGCTGGCTGGCTGTTTAGGCTGGCTGGCTGTTTAGGCTGGCTGGCTGGCTGTTTAGGCTGGCTGGCTGGCTGTTTAGCTGGCTGGCTGGCTGTTTAGGCTGCTTTTCATGTCTGTGCATTGTATTGGCTACAGTTTTTCATTAAAAAAATCGATGACATGTCCTTTCTGTTTCCTTCCCATCTTTAGAGTTTGAAGATCACGACTATCAAGCAGCGATTCAAGCTCTGTCAGATTTTACTACCCTAGCAGACATTATGCGTCTTTGCGCCTTCTTTGCTTTGGCTCCCATTCAAAAAGAGAGAGTCAGATCCAGTGATACACCTGCCAGAGAATTTTTGTCATATCTGAACAGGAGAGGCACCATCGCACCAGACGATATGACCTTCCTGGTGGAGGGCCTGAAAGAAGTCGGCTTAGTAAACACAGCGCAGAGGCTTAGCACTATGCTGCAGGAAATGGAGTCAAAGGAAGTCGAGGCAGAGTCCGCGCTAACAGTAACAGGTGGTAAGTCGACGTGTCAATTTGTGTTCTATTTCACCCTTTGTGGGAGTACAGAAAAAGAGCAAGCTGGAGACATGTTGAGTCCTTTTATGATTTTTTTTTATAATAGAATAGTTTGCATAGAGATAAATTTAGTTTATTTCTAGATTTGTGTATTTATTACCTGGAAATATAAACCCTTTATCATGTCTAGGAAATCATTGTGTAATCAGTGCTTTGAGATGCACTAGCTTGATTATTTATAGAGGCTTGTTCTAATAACCACTTGGGAGAGACGGTATTTATATCTAGGAGATTTAAGTCATCAAGACTAGGAGATGGGAGTTGAATGCATCTAGGAAGTTTCTTTCAATCACCACTTTGAGAAATACACTATTTCATGTCAGCTCTTCAGCAGTATCTTCTAATCTTGACTTTGAGATAGCTTAATTATTTGCAGGAGTTTCTTTCAATCACCACTCTCAGAAATACACTTTGCTATTTCTAGTCAGTTCATGTAATCAGCTCTTTTGATAATTACTTGATTACTCAGCAGTTTCTCCTAATCATGACGTTAAGATAGTCAAGCCATTACTTGACTACACAGGAACTTCTACTCCTCATCACTATAAGATCTATAAGCTTGATTTTGATATGTAAATTTGCACCAACAATTAGCCCTTGGATGTAGAGTAAACTTTTGTAAAGCCAGGAGAATCATGTAATGGGCATTTAAAGTTCTAGTGTTTGCACAGGGTATCCGGATACCCGCCCAACGCGATACTACCAGGTTCCTAATTTATTACCCGAATCCTACGCAACATGTGATTTTTTTTTTTCTTTTTCGCAAACCGATGGTTAGGCAGATTTTCCATTGACTTAGTGTGGTGTTAGGCTACCATGTGGTCGGAGATAACAGCAATAACGAAAGTATTCCATGGATATCTTATAACTGCGTCACAATTTCGGCTAATTAACAGATGGCTAGGCTAGATTACCCATTGACTTAGTGTGGCGTTAGGCAACCGGGTAACCGCTCTCGGGTACCCGGTTCCCGATTTTTGGACCCGTGTAAAACATTTTAAAAGTACATTCTGTTACTTGCAGAAAATTGGTTTGATTTTCACTCTGAGATACTGTTGATTATTACATTTGTAATATGTTTGAAGTTGTCAAGACTTGGGAGATGCTTGATTTGGTTTGAGCTATTCAAGTTCTCGGGTACTTGGGCATGCAATATGATTTTATCAAAGCTGCATAAAAAGTTCTTCAAAGTACATTGGATTTAGTTCTTGGAAATTTAAGGTGTAACATGCATTCCACACTTTGTTTTTTTTTCCCCTTCCCTCAATAGATTTGGAGTCACAGGAAATTGAAAAGCTTCGAGAGAAGAACCTTTGTAAAATTTGTCTGGACAACGACGTCGAGGTGCTATTTCTTCCCTGTAAACATTTGGTCACCTGTGCTGATTGTGCAACCAGGATAGACACCTGTCCTATCTGCCGCACTGAAATTGACGACAAACTATATGTGTACATGCCGTGATTGGTTTTTAATGCAGAAAAAAAAATGCTGAAAAAAATGAGGAAAATGCTGTGCCCTGCATCTTGGTGTCTCATGTCTAGCTCCTGGCCGTAAGAAGATACATTGGTACCTGGAGTGGACCTCCGGGCAGTTCGAGATGAAGTAACTATTCGTTATCACTAGACCATATGGAATAATTAATTAAGAATATGTTTGTTAAGTATAGTGAGTAGTTTCTGTTTACATTTTTTGTCTTTTAATTTTGAGGCATTGAAGACTCACCACAAACCGCGTGCCGCCCTCTGAAAAAGGTAACTTTCTGTTGCTTGCAAGTGATGTTTTTTTCGTGTCGCTACAAAATGCAGACAGTAATGAAACCTGATACCTTGTTATCTTTGATCTAGACCTGAGATGTCCATCGCTGCTACGTACACCGTAGCTGCATGTATTGACTGTACACTAGTGTCTAATTACCGACGGTAGCAAGCTGTGTGCGTATTTTCTGGGATCGATGGTGGTGTCTATCACTTCTGTTACACCTCATTGGAAACTAGGTCAGATTACCGGCATGAGACGTTTCTTTTTGCGCGAGTCTTCAATGCCTTTAAGACAGTGACTTATTTTACATGTATTAATTGTACTTTTAAGGCAATCATTTATGACACTAACAGAAGAAAAAAATTTCAAGAATAAGTCGTGTGGCTTTTGGCAAGATGGTATTACATAAACTGTTGTAACATTTGCATTTTTTAGGCCTTTAATGTGGATGATAACTTGGATGAATTATATCATCGTAAGCAGAAATCTGTCATGCACTCTATACCCAAAAGTATTCAGTTTTGTCCAATAACAATGCACTGAAAATTTTAATAGACTGATAGCTAATAAATCTATATTTTGTAAAATTGGTTGTATTCTGTTGAAACATTATTTTGACACATTCTGCTAAGTATTGTTTATTAAATTACTTTCAAAGTTCCTACTTTGTAATGTTTTATACCAAACTTTTGTCCTGATCCTCGGCTGCGTAATAACATACAAATTATATATGGTTTACTGTATTATTTTAGAATGTCAGTGATATTCAACTGTACTTGAATCAGTAAGGCAGAGGTAAAATATATTTTAGACAGAAGAATTTAAGTGTAGCCCAAGATGCCCAGAAATTCTCTTCTACAAACTGAAATTAAATTTTTCATTTATAAATATTCGTTTTTAAGGATAAAAACACAAATTAAGTTGGAAGAACAAAGAACAAAGAGTTGTTCATTGGTAAAGGTTATTGATACTTCATTGATGGTAACTGGTTTAATATTTTCACCGGTGTCCTCAGGTTTTTCATTTTACATTTTCCCTTAGAACTGGAAACCAAACTTGTACCTTTAAAATTTCTGTGTAATTTTTTTAAATTTTTTTTAAAATTTTTTGTTATTATCATTCCATCAAGTATCCAAACAATGTACAGTTCATAATAACATATACTTTATGACCATTAGTCAAAATTATCCACAACAACCAATAAATCATTAAACTTCAAATAAAGATTTCCAGTTATGCCATGTATTTCCGTGTAATTAACGTAGTCAATGTAAATCAATGTAGAAGTAAGATTAATATCAACTAATTTGCCTCTTCCACTGTTTCCTGTTACATATTGTTACATATTCTGAATTTTGATAGTATCCACTGCTATATATTAACCAATTACATATCAAGAAATGTAATATTTTTTTTATGAAATGTATTTAAAAAAACTTATTAAAAGACAAACATACATAAATACGTACATAGATCACATCGCAAGCATTTAGCTTTAAACAAAAAAAAAACGTAATTCTCGATTAACGTCTGACACCACGTCAATGTGTTATTACAGATATATACTCCTTTTTACTAATTCCTCATACCTAAAAAAACCTAAAACATAACAATGTGCAACAAGTACACTAGATTTTTTTTTATGGTGTCTGAGTGTAAGGCCAGGTCGTTTTATGTCTTCAATTTTCTACTTCCCAGTTACTTTCCAGTGCTAAACAAGTTTGTTTATTAAACTTCTATATGTATCAGTGATATGCACCTTTGTTCCTCTTGCAATGAGAAAGAAGAAATCCTCATTTGCCTATTTTGTGATGAATGTAAATGATGTGTTTGAGGTTTCTCAAATTGCATTGAGGACTTGGTATTGATTTTTCAAGTTCTGATATTTCTTTCGTTCTTTTCATGTTTATTTATCATCCATGCATGATATCAACGTCATATTCTTTATGCTAAATATTTTCAGCCCGCGAAGACACTCTATACATATCCCAGACTCGCTTCCCTTCTATTATAAATGACATTTACAGTTAGATTCTGAATAGAATTACTTGCAAGAAATATAATATGGCAAAACAAGGACAAAATTATTTCATGATTTGTTCATGAACTTATACTTTCTTTCCATATCATCCATCCATAAGTCATGTACAACATGTTGTTTCACAAGACAGTAAACACAAAAAAAAAAAAATTGGTTTATGTAATAAAAATACTAACTGGGATGAACAACTGCATCAACTTCCCACTTTAATATTTCCTACGCTCGAGAGAGTGAAGACTTGATCAAGTCGAAATACGGCATCATCGAGACACAGTTTTGCTTGGATTGTTGTTAGTGCATTTCTTTATTTTATGTTATGCTTACTCGTCCTTAATAGATATGGGTTTTCTCAAATGTAAAATGTGGAGGTTGGGTTTACTTCTTCTTGCAGTAGAAAGCAGAGCTTTATACAATTGTTATATTTTACATGATATATATTTTGTCCTGAGTAGTAAAAGGGACTTACTTTAGTGGTATGTTTAGGGCGTTTTATATGTGCGGTAATACATAACCAAATTTGCACTTGTAGGTAAGGTAACATTTTATGTCCATCACCAAGTATGTTAGCGCTTTTTGGTTCCTTGCTAAAAGCAAAGGAACCTATGTATTCAGGTTTGCGTGTATGTGTGTGTGTGACGCTTTAGCTTGTATGCACGATAACTCAACAAGGGAATAACCGATCATTACCATACTTGGTGGGTGGGTGGCCCATAGTGAGTAGACGAACCCTATTGATTTTGGTACTCATATCATGAATATTAATGAGGTCACAGGGTCAAACGTGAAAAACTCCAAATTGCAATAACTTGGCTACTATTAGTCTGAATTTCGTCAAACATGGTATGATGATAAATATTGGTAGATAGTCTTCACACACTGATGTGTGTTGCAATTGATATCAGGGCTTAGCATTACTTTGGCAACAAAAGTTTGTGTGCATGAATTGCTGTTGTTGTATTAGGGCTTTCTTAGAAATTTCTCTATGAATGGAACTAATGAACAGCAGCAAGGAACCATGAAATATTTTCATTCTGGTTATACATTTATGCTCTGTTCATTATTTCTTCTGTATTGAAGATCCTTTATGTCACATGATGTGACAACTGGTGACAGGAGATCATATTCTGCACGAGACGAAGTGTTTAATGCTAAAACTTTTGCAACTGCAGTCTATATAGCTGTGTTTTTGTGTATGTACTCAAGTACTAAATGAACTATATATTGATGAAAAGGAAAGGAGAATTTCAGATTTGTAAAAATGCTTTCAGTATTCACCATCGGACCTGCAGTAAGATAATATATACTGCCAACCCTGATGTACTTATTACCATGTATTGCTAATAGATAGTGTAGTACTACAAATCTATAGACATTTATAAAAAAGTGCCACGAAAATTTCATATTTGATCTAATTTTGCTGCTAAAACACGAATTGAGTTAATAATCTTCCTGATACTCAAATCAGCCTGTTTTCAACTTTGCCAACGACAGGCGCGTAGCAGGAATTTGCCAAGGGAGGGGCGAAAATGTAGGCAAACTATCTAAGCGTAGCGCCACCATGGTTGGCGTGAAGCGTACAAGAAAATTTTGGCTGGAAATGCCTCCCAGATCGCTGGAAATGGCACTAATAAGTTGCATCTTAGCATTTTCTCTTTTAAAATTACTAGGGATATCATAAAAACATTTAAAATTTTTTAAAAAATATGCTGGGTGGGCGGCTGCCCCCTTCGCCCCCCCCCCCCTTGGCTACGCGCCTGGCCAACGAGCTACAAAGAATTTTTTTTATTTAGCATACAATTGTCCGGAAAATAAGTTCACAAATCAGGCTGCGACAATAGCAAGTGTTTTAACAAGGCCTGTTTGATTGTTCATGTCCATATTATCATTGCTGTTAATATTAAAATTATTGTGCAACTTTAAGCAGTACATTTTTGGCGCTTGTTCTGCTAACCAAATGATTTAACACTGTTTATCTGCAATTGTTTTTTGTTAAAGATTTAAATTTAGACTAAATGTGCTGTTATATTTGATGATGCTTTGGACTTGTTTATTAATTATTACCACAAAAAAATTGTTTAGTTAGCACTATATGAACGGCATAGTTGGACTAGCTCACTTTGTAATGTAATGTGAACATAATTGCTGTTTGCATAAAAATAAAAAAAAATAAAAAATATGTCGTGCAATTTTTTGTTTTTTTAAATTAAAAAAACATTTTAAGTTCTTGTACTCACTGAGGTGGATGTACATACCAAACTTGTGCTTCATATAAGCTAGAATTATTGGGGCTAGCTTGTTTACAAGGTTTTCAGACTTGACAGCTATTGACTTTCAGGCTTGACATTTATTGACCTCATAACAACCTTTGACCTTCCCCAGTATTAACAAAAGCATCCTGGAACTTCAGTACCTGAGAGTCACCTACATAAAAAAAATGATATTGTTCAAAGCTAGAATTATCGAGTTCACTTGTGTACAAGGTTTCAGATTTTGACTTCTACAAACTGTTCAAAGTGTAGAAGGGGCACATACCATCCAATTTTGCCACAGGTGTTCAGAAAGCTTAATGATAATCACATAGATTCCTTTTGCTTTTGGCAAGGAAATAAAAGTTTTGTACGTCCACCCTGATACTCATGTAAGATTGAAAGCCAGTTAGCTTTGTGATTCCTTGCCATACATGTTGGTCAGAATTCAAAAGAACTATGTGACTTATGTAGAGCAACCGAGTCAAATTTGTCCAAGTGAGAAGTGACCAGAAGAAAAATATAGCAATCCCTTGTAAGCATCAACCATGTCATACACTCATCAGGATTTTACAATACAGAATTTTATACCAAAATGTTTCAATATCTAGAAAGAACAGTCTCTGTATAGATATATTTTACCCAATTTTGGGCTAGCAAATCCCTTTATGAAAGCTTAATGAAGACTGCTTTGTCCTTTTAGTTCTTTTAGACTTATCATCAGCTTTTGATACAGTTAATCATTCCATTTTGTTAGAAAGACTGCAGTCAAAGTATAGATTATGTGGTACTGTTCTATCCTGGGTCAATTCTTATATTACTGAGCGTTATCAACAGGTGAAAATTGATGTTCTTTCGGCAAGGAAATAAAAGTTATGTACATCCACCCTGATACTCATGTAAGATTGAAAGCCAGTTAGCTTTGTGATTCCTTGCCATACATGTTGCTCAGAATTCAAAAGAACTATGTGACTTATGTAGAGCAACTGAGTCAAATTTGTCCAAGTGAGAAGTGACCAGAAGAAAAATATAGCAATCCCTTGTAAGCATCAACCATGTCATTCACTCATCAGGATTTTACAATACAGAATTTTATACCAAAATGTTTCAATATCTAGAAAGAACAGTCTCTGTATGTGAAAAATAGATATATTTTACCCAATTTTGAGCTAGCAAATCCCTTTATGAAAGCTTGATGAAGACTGCTTTGTCCTTTTAGTTCTTTTAGACTTATCATCAGCTTTTGATACAGTTAATCATTCCATTTTGTTAGAAAGACTGCAGTCAAAGTATAGATTATGTGGTACTGTTCTATCCTGGTTCAATTCTTATATTACTGAGCGTTATCAACAGGTGAAAATTGATGTTCTTTCGTCTCGTCCATTAGTTACTGGTGTTCCACAGGGCTCTGTACTTGGACCTGTTCTCTTTTCTTTGTATCTTGCGGAGTTAAGTGATGTTATTCGGCACCATGGTGTTCATTTCCATCATTATGCGGATGATACTCAATTACTTCTTGCTTTCGATAAGGATGATGTGCCCAATGCTTTTCATAAAATGGAAACTTAAGTGCTGTAAACACTTGGCTCACAACTAATCAGTTGAAACTTAACTGTGATAAAACAGAGTTTATTGTTTTTCGAATGAGGTGTAACAGAAGTGTTAGACACCACCATCGATCCCAGAAAATACAAACACAGTTTGCTACCGTCGGTAACTAGACACTAGTGTACAGTCAGTACATACAGCTGCGGTTAATACCCACAGCACAGTGTACAAACTATACACATCTCAGGTCCAGCTAAAGGTAACAAGGTATCACGTTTCATTACTGTCTGCATTTTGCAGCGACAAGCAGAAACTTCACTTGCAAGCAACGGAAAGTTAACTTGTTCAGAGCGCAGCACGCGGTTTGGGGCGAGTCTTCAATGCCTTTAAATTTGGGAACTAGTCAAATTGATCCTGGTAGTAAATGATGCTGTAAGCATGAACATCGAAAGCTGTATTTTAATGTATTTGTACATATGAGAGAGATATTTTGTGACAACTTTATGAGAGTGCTGCTGTTGTAGTTTTAAAAGTCAGCTTGTGTTCCATGTTCATAGAAATTATACCAAAATGCGTTGCATAACTACACAGCTTTATTTGCAAATCACAAAACATTTCATACAATAATTCATAACAATATAAAAAAAATAATAAAACTGTTTAAGCTTGGAAATGTTTTATTTGATATACTGTATAACAATATCTAAATAAAATCTGTTACATTAAAATAAATTCTTTTGGCATAATATGTATATATTAATAATATGTAATATTTCAAAATCGTATAGAACAAGATTATTAAAATTGCATTAACATTAACCAGATTTCAGATCCATTCCATCACATACTTAGTACATGTGAAAATAACAGCTGCAAATTGTCAGAGGTACAAACAGGCAAGTAAAAAATTATCGCCCTATTTTGACTTGAGTTTCGTTTCAAAGGTTCTGGAAAAGACAGTTTTATCTCGCTTAATGGATTATCAATACACAGGAGGATCTTCTTGAACCATACCAGTCAGCTTATAAGTCTGGTCACAGTACAGAAACTGCCCTCAATGCAGTTCATAATTTTATTACAACCAAGCTTGATGAAGACTGCTTTGTCCTTTTAGTTCTTTTAGACTTATCATCAGCTTTTGATACAGTTAATTATTCCATTTTGTTAGAAAGACTGCAGTCAAAGTACAGATTATGTGGTACTGTCCTATCCTGGTTCAATTCTGATATTACTGAGCATTATCAAAGTAAAGTAAAGTAAAAAGTAAAGTAAAATTTATTGATATCAATCATAAAATTAAGATATAATAAAATGGATCCGCAGCTTAAAAATATGCAAAATATAAATACAAAAATATGATAAAAATCATCTAGTTATATGACAGTTCAAAAGCTTAATACTCCTCGGTAAAAAAGAAAGTCTAAAGCCTTCAGTACGCATACGAGGTAGGGTATACAACCTACGTGGAGTGGTGTAATACTTATGGAGAGGATGGTCAGGATCAGTCAAAATACCTCTTACATAATGAAGTACAATTTCTTCAATGTAATGATCGTCTATAGAATAATACTTTCTGAAATGTCTGTTAATCAAATTGAGTCGAGTCTTGAAACAGGAAGAGAGCCACACAGGAGCACAATAGACCATGAGTGAAAGCACCATGGAACGGAAGAGCCAAAGCTGTTTCTCATATTCTAGACCAAAACCTCCCAACCTATAAATACAATATAGCCGCTGCTTTACTTTCGCAAGTGTTGAGCCTATATGAGAGTCCCAAGTTAGAGTATGATTAAATATTAGTCCTAAATATTTAAAATTTGACACAACCTCAACCTCACTATCATTAATTATAACTGGATCATGCATCTGAACTGAACGGAAATCAACAATTAATTCCTTGGTTTTGGAGCTGTTTGGGTTTTGGAGGGTGAAGATTGATGATGTACTTTCGTCTCCTCGTCCATTAGTTACTGGTGTTCCACAGGGCTCTGTACTTGGACCTGTTCTTTTTTCTTTGTATCTTGAAAAATTAAGGGATGTTATTCGGCACCATGGTGTTCATTTCCATCATTATGCGGATAATACTCAATTACTTCTCGCTTTCGATAAGGATGATGTGCCCAATGCCTTGTATAAAATGGAAACCTGTATAAGTGCTGTAAACACTTGGCTTACAACTAATCAGTTGAAACTTAACTGTGATAAAACAGAGTTTATTGTTTTTCGATCACGTTTCTCTGAAGACACACCTAATTTTCCGCCACTTACTGGTGCATACCTCGGTGCATATTTTGACCAGACCATGTCACTTGAAAATCATGTTATTAATCTCTGTCGTTCTGCAAATTGGCAACTGAGGAAAATCAGTCTGATGAGGAATTACCATCGATAATAAGACTTGCGAGATACTGGTCCATGCGTTTGTGACATCAAAGCTTGACTTTTTAAATTCACTTTTATTCGGCCTTCCTGATTCGACCATCCAGAAACTTCAAAAGATCCAAAACACTGCTGCCCGGTATTGTGAAAAGGAAGGGAAGAAAATGCCGAACCACTCCACTTCTAAAAGAACTTCACTGGCTCCCTATCAGCTACAGAATTCAGTATAAACTACTTCTTCTCACCTTTTGTGCTCATCATCTGGAACAGTCTGTGTACCTGTCGCAACTTCTCTTGCCATATATTCCAACCCGCACACTTTGGGGGAAAAAATGATTAAATTAGTACAATTTGCAGAAAGCAGCTGGGAATCAACAAGTCAATCTAGAATGCACTTACTAACTTGTTTTCATTTAGTTCAAATATAGCGATAAGTAATAATTTTGAACTTGTATTTAGAATAGTACGCTGACCATATTTTGTACAAGTGACATAATGATGTTAAATTTGGCATAGGCTACAAACATGCTCAGGGGTTATTTCAAACCAATGGCAAGCTTTTTACTGATTTAAATATATGTACTGAAAGCCTCAAGTGTGGAAATGGAACATTAGTGAAAGCAAGGACACATCGGGTATGGTCCATCTCCATATAATATCTAGTACTGTACAAAGTAAGGTTTAACAAAGCAACCCCATGAAACGGGTATTCGTTTTGGTGAAGTGTCGATTTTTTGGAGGGGGGGGGGGGCCTTTTTGGGGTTCTTTGCGATAAATATGTTGAGCCTCTGGACTATTTTATCTTGAACAGAAATGAACTTGATATTACCTGTACACTTTACTTCCTAGGACTCATATTCCACAACCAACCGATGGTTAATTATACATCCACAATAACAACAATAATTGCAGGAGGTTTCTCCATCACATGGTTGGCACAGAATCATATGATGACAAGGCCGATAAACAACCACTCGAGGTCTACTGCGACAAGTCTGACAAAGTTTCCTTCGTAGCCACTCTGCAAAGGAAGATAGTTAGAAAACTGATATTAGATTTAGGTACAGATGAGCTCACATTTTTTGATTGTGACAGAAAAGCACAAACCGCTACAGCAATTCTTTTTCGATTTCTTTAACATTACAGATTGATTATCGAGTTTAAATTTGACATTTGAACAAGTTAACCACTGTGCCCCCTTCTCAGAAAAATTCAGACTTCCTCTGTAAACTGTACAAAATATGAGGTTTTTTAATTTCTTTTTTTGACAGTTTAGGTTTGCACATTGACATATAGTTACGACACTGTTGGTTGATTAAAACAGAGAAAAGATGAAAACCACAACAGCTTTTTTTTCTAACAATTTAAAAGCTACTGTACACTGAAACAGTTATAGCTAATAGACTATAAACATGCTTTTCTGCTTCAAAACTATAATTTACACAGCTCCAATTCTTTGCTTTTAAAATGAAGAGCCATTTTATATTGTTTTCTTTTCTTTACTTTTTTTATTGTTTAAATTGTGTGACATTTGTATTTGAAAAATTGTTTAATATGCTTTTGGTTTATTTTATTGGTTACTGTATGTTTTGTCTTCTCTTCAACTGTGTATTGCCAACGATGTGTACTATAAAAAAAATTATTAGGCAATGATTTGAGTTGTATTGAAATACTAAAGAACTCACTAAATTATCATGTCTACATATATAAAGTCGATGAGTCAATAAAGAGATGGGAATTTTTTTAAATGTTATTGGTTTGCTTTCTTTGTTGCTATTGTTTTAACTCATTTTGCATTGTTTAATTTTGGAACAGACAGGAATGGACTGAAAAGTGACTCCATTCCCTCTCCCTATTACCCCTCCAACCCTTATACTACCCTTCTACACAAACTGGTTGATACACAAAAATGTTCACTGATCACAACATTCTTTTTCTGTATGATCCAAATATCATTCGAGATATACTGTAGGTAAGAGACGATATAACAATTTTAAACGCCTTCTCTTTCATGATATTGTTTGGTTAAAGGATTGGTTCAATTGTCATACATGTTTATGTTATATGAAAGAGGACAATAAAAGAAACACAATGGTGAAAAAACTGTTCAAATATCTTTTTCGGTTAAAGAGATATTCAAGTGTAAAGTTTTATCAGATTGTGTAGAAACTGCTGAAATCTGACTAGCTGTGATGTCACATCCTCACATTCCTGAAAAGTCTTTGTTTTTTTTTCTAAATATTTTGTGAGATTTCATGACTTTCAACCAAAAGATATGTCAGGAGATCTCATATTTGTCAAAGGAAGTATTTGAGATTAATCATCTGAATAATTTTTGATTATTTTCAAATGTGTTCAAAGTGTAAATAATTTTTAAAGAAATATATTCACATATGTTAAGGAAGTGAGGATGTTGCATCACACCCTCACAGTGAGTCTTTCTACACCAGTCATTTTCAAAGAAATTTTGATATCTCAAAGTGTCATATCTCCTTAACAGAGCATGCTATCATGGTAGTTTCTTCACTGTTCTTTTTGTCTTTTTGTGCTCTTTCATACAAAATAGACATGTCAAACACCTGAACCAATATTTTAAATTTGAGTTAATTTATAAGAATCTTCATATGTTAAAAACACACTACAAACACAGGTTTTTTATTGTTTTCTCACCCCTTTTGCTTTCTGCCGTCTCAGAGGATTTGCAGGATCCGTCGCTTTCCTCTTGAACAACTTGTTGGTTTTCAATCTTGTTGCGTTCGTTGTTGCTTTCCAACAAGTCATCATCATTACTATTTCGCACCAACTCAGTAGTGTATTGAAACCACTCTCCTCTTTCCAAGTTTCTTTGACCTGAAAATGGGACAGAGAATGTAACGACAGAGATGTAGTTAACAACAAACTTTCAAAGCCATATCAATACTAGCTATACAGCATAGTAAACTAGAACATATCATGGGTAGGACAGGTTTATGAATGTGAATAAACATAAAACAGTCCCTTTTTGAAGTATTTGTCTCTAAACAAAGTCTACCATCCACAATGGATACAATTCAGTTTGGACAGCTGTTGTAGTTCACAGAACTCAAACATTACTGTAAACATAATACAATAGGTTCAAAGGTCAGCAAATACCATTGTTCTGCATACATGGCAAAACAGAAACTTCCACTCCCTAGAGGTGGTAAATCCTAACTTGTTTACAGAAATATGTACAGCCAAACAGATGCTTACATATTAAATCTCCCCCCCCAAAAAAAAAAAAATTCTTATTCCCCATTGGATTGTACTAATATACTAAATATGATGTCATATTTTCAAATTATATAGTACCTTGGCTGGGTTTAGAGAGCAAGATGATGCTATCATCATCTCCAACATCACCATCAGAGCGATCTTCCTTCTCATCATCTCTGTTATCTCCATGGTCCAAATCAAGGTCCTCAACATCAGAACTTATTCCTTCAAAGTTGGGAGCTAGCTGAAACCTCCTCCTCTTGTCCAATTTTCTCTGACCTAAATGACACAGGATATAGAACATACAACAAAAATTGAAGTAATAGGAAGAAACAAGAACATATTTTATAAGTACAGTGTCACCTAATCGGGTGGGACATATTCAGGAATGTGAAATTATGTGAAAGAGTCATTTTCAAAGAGGACACAAATGATTTCCTGTAAACGCTATTTACCATCCAAAATGGATACAACTGAATTAAGACAGCTGTGTGTACTACAGAAGTTAGTGGACGCCATTTAATATTACAAATGCACACATAGAGAAACAGGCACAGAGCAGTAACCCTAAACTTGAGAAATGCTAAAGATCTCGATTTATATTTGCTACCGACCTCCTAATTTGCATATCACTGCTATCGATAATATTGGTATACAGTACTCTTCATATAAATCTCCATACAGTATGGTAATCTCTAACTCAATGTTCTCCTATCACAGCAAAAGTATGTGTGTGTGTGTGTTGGGGGTCACGGTGGGGGTGGAGAGAATGAACAGGGGGACATCTAGTGTATTTAGATAGGATTTGGATTTTTTTTTCTTCTGTTCAATCTGCAAGTTTCTTGTACAAGTGGTCAGGCATATACAGCAGAAACACCACCGGTGCTAACGAAAAGAAAAGCAACGAAACCGGTCTGGTCAGGTCAGTTTTATCAGACATAACCCTGGCATGCCATGCATGATCGTTCTTGAGTTTTTCACTGATATTGTCAGTTATTTATTCAGTTTGAGTAAATGTCCACAACAATAAGAGAGGAGTAGTACAAAGTCAAGATAATACAAAGTAGTGTGTGGGCGGACTGAGAAAGCATTAGCTTGTATGAGCAGTCTCCCCCTTAAACAAGTTAAACAGTACAGATAAACACAAAACAACAATAGAGGAAAAGAACAAAGAAAGAAGAAAACAAAACAAAGGTAATTAACAACTTACAAGCAATAATGATTGAGAAGGTGATCCTTTTACCTTTTTAAAAGGAGAAGATACTGTTTGTAGCTTTTATATTGTTACCTAGTATATTCCAAAGTTTAACGCCAATGTTTATAAAAAATCGATGGACAATATCATTACAAGAAAGATCTGTGCAAAAGTCGTGAGATACCCTCGTGTTATAAGAATGGAAGTTGTTGTTATAACTTAAACGCCTATCAAACTTGAGTGGTAAGAGCCCCTTTATATACTTGAACATGTAAACAGCCACTTGTAAATTGTAGATATCAAAAGTATTTAACAAATCCTTTGAGTGAAGAAAAGGGATTTGGTTAGTGCACGATAATCAGAATTAGTCAAAATGCGTACAGCTCTTTTTTGCTAGACTTAATAAAACATACCTTGATGTTTGTCAGGTTGCTTCATTTTAGGAGATTTCCTGGAACTGTCACATGGCTTCTTCTCCATCGTTGGTTCTTGATCGGGTGATACTTTCGGTTCGTTGGATTTCTTTTTCGGTGAAGTGGGTTCCTCCGCTGGGACACTGCTGACAGCTCCTGCCTTCTGTCGCTCTTCTTCCTCAAATATGGCCACTAAGAGTTCTTCAGATGTCTGGTATGGACTCTGACCAGACTCAAGACGTTTTCGGAGGACAGCCTTGATGAGGGTTTCATCCTGTCCCATGTCTACCATAAACTGAGCAACGTCAGACTGGAATAGTCCTTCAACTCCTAAATCACCATGGGAACACAGAAACCAAAGTGTGTTAACATAGAAGTAATGACCAAGTGGGCTGGGAGGGGGGCTTGGAGGGGGAGTGCTACTACTTTTCTGATGAGTTGCTGCAATGAACATGACTTTCACTTTTCTTTTGTTTGTTTGTGGTGAGGTTGGAGGTGGTTGGTGAGCCTGACTTTCTATCAATCTTTGCTATAGGTTACAGAGTTTAAATTTAGAGCCTTGTATAAATGCCAAGGCCATTTCACATGACTATACAACACTTAATCCCTGCTGCACTTAACTATATTTACAAGTTACCTCACAGGTACCCATTTTACACCTCGGTGAAGCGAGGTAATTGATATTAGGTATCTTTTTACCAATATAAGGACAACACATAGTGATCTGGGCCAGGGCTTGAACATGCAATCCTTAGATTGCAAGTCAAATTGCCATATTAAACAACTTAGCTGCAATTCTCTCTGGTGGGTTAGATATACCTTCTCTAGTAATTCCTAGGTCGGTTATAAACCACTTACTTTCATTAACTGGTTTATTCTTCTTTCCTTGTTCCTCTTTATCTGGTTGCTTCTTCCCAGTTTGTGTTTTATTTTCATTTTCCATTTTCCTTTGCTCAGCTGGTCTTGGCTCTGGTTTGGCTGCAGAGGCCTGCTCTTGGCCTGTAGGGTGCAGTGCTTGTGGTGAGGTTGGAAGTAAGATGGAATTTTCATCCCCAGGTATACCCTTTAAAATAAATTAATTGATAATTTAAATGAACGATAAATAAATTAGAACGATGAGTCGATGACACTTCAAATGACTGATTGATTTTCCAGTCTGTCCCTGAATGGATCAATTTCTTTGATGTAGGATTTTACCAATTTGTCAAGTTATCATTTTATACATTTGTTTCTAGATTCCCATCAGCAGTCCTTACTCCTTAGCACACTATGATGACAGATGTAGAATTTTTAGAGCTTTATGAAATTAGTTCATCGTAAAACGATGGAAACAATGAAGGTTCTGTGTGCAATTTTTGCAACACATCTTTGCATTATCTGTACAGCAGTTTCATCACTATTCTGGTAACATTTTGCTTTCATCATTTATTACTGTTATCCGTGAACATAATATGTCACTATGGTGGATGGGCTTGAGTTAAAAAAAAAAAAAAGGGAAAAAAGGGGGAAATTCCCTTTCCTTTACAGGGTTATCAGTATTTCCTCCAATGTGTGCATTCTACAAAGTGCTACAAATTATTCTGAGAAATTGCATCGGATAATTAATAAAATTGGACAATCCCACCAAGGCAAATATTTTTGAGGGTGGTCGACAAACTGCTTGTCAAATTTTCACCACGATCAGTGGCCATTACTATATTGGACTTCCTGGCATCTTTGGGGTCAATACTGATGACCTTTGACACACGACCTATTGTAGCAATTTTAACCAAATTTCTCAAAGACCTCTACCATTCTACCACTCTCCTTTCTGAGATCATGGAAGGGTGTGCAAGTAGATTATGAGGTCCCTGGTTGATAATAGTAAGTAACAGAGCAAGGGGAGACCTCTGACACCCCTGTACCCTCCCTAAATATACACAACTACACATCCAGTGGTTCTTACCATATTTGGTTCAAAGTATGAATGACCCGAGGGTCCAAACTTCCTCTGCACAGCATCGACAAAAGCCGGGCCCCTCTGCTGTAGTAACCACTCACATCTAGTGAACCATCTGGCATGCTCTTCCCAGGCCTCGTCACCGATGCTCCAGTCCTTGAGTCCACCACCACAGTAGAAACACTTCACTTCATCACCATTACCTAGGATAAAGAGAGCACAAGGTTGGTTAGATATATTTATATCTGCATCTGAACACAGAAAATATTTGAAACTTGAACAAAAACAATGACAAATTGCCGCATCAACAATGGATATTGAAATTCCGATTGACTAACAAATTACGTTTGAAGAGGATGTACGCATTTAACTGAACAAGGGCCACATTAATCCCCCTCCCTTACCGACCCACTTCTGTTCACTGAGATGAACCTTGTTTTGTATAATGAATTTCTTTGTGCATTCATCAATTTCAAACTTGAGATGTACGGTATCATACAAATATTAGTCTCAGCCTTTCAAAACTGCATATAACATTTAATTTATGTCTTACACAAGTTAAAAATCATAATTCAAATCATAACATCAAAACAAATCATAACTTTGGGGTCAAAATTGGCAAAGATTGGAAAAATCCAGATCATAAGGTCGGAAACACTAAAAGGAAATACACAGTTGAAGAGAGATGAGTTTACAATGTAGTAAACACTGTGATTCTTGACACAGCAATTATAATCCCCAGCTACTCATGACCCCCCCCCATTCCCCACCCCAAATTGTAAAAAAAGCAATATATATATACAACATCAAGATTTATGTCTCTATAGTCCAAGATTGGTTATGTACCTGTAGCAAAGAATCCTGCCCGAGCTAAATTTGCCGGGATCTGTGAATGGTTATTTGGCCATCTTCCATAGGTCTCCAGACGAGCCTGTTCGTAAGCGTAATTTGGATATTTGGCGTACTTGACCGTCAGATCTGCTGGTTCTGGTAACGCAGCTGTACGTCCAAGATTCATGGAACTTCCACGGGAGGATGAACTTTGACCTTGCAATCCATACCTCTCCGACTGTGACAAATTCGATGCGATTTGAAGTGGTCGGCTAAGACGAGAAGAACTGGATGAGAAAAACCTTACAGCTTGGTCCTTCTCAGTGGGAGTCAAGGGCACGTTACCTGTTGGCCTTCCCAAGATAAAAGGACAAGACGGAAAAAGCCTCAAATGCTCAGACTTTGGTCGATCTCCGGCTTTCCATTCAGATAATCTGCCAAAGCAAGCAAAGCACTGAACTGTACAATTACTCCTATTCACACAATAAAAACCAGCGGCTGCCAGGTCAAAACGATCCACAGGGTTGGAAATTGGCCAAATCTTAAATGATAAAAGCCGGTTAATTTCTTTCATGAAGTAAGATTTTGCTTCGCTGGGTGGTTCAGATTCCTCAAGTTTTAAAGGCTGTAATAACTGTGAAAGATGATTGTCTGAACAGCCAGCTTCATCTTCTGAGGCTAAACTTTTTCCGGATTTTAAACTTTTTCTTCCCTCAGTGCTTTGTTTATTACTTTCATCTGAAAGCCCCCTTACTGGTACATTCCTCGTGTCCATGCCTTTAACAAATTTACACCTTGGATAAATTCTTTTATGTTCCCCCATGGCAGTATCACCAGGAGACCAATTATTGATTCTACCATTACAGCTGAAACACTGGACAGTATCGTCCACTCCAAAATAATAAAATCCTGCTTTGGCTAAAACACTTGCAGTAACTGGAGCAGTCGGCGGCCATTTATGAGTAAAAAAACTGAAGTATCTTTCCGATTCTTCAAACATGCGATGAATAAAAATAACACTTTCTCTGCTGTTGGTGCCTTGTGAGATAACTGTGACAGGTTTCCCATCATGAAATGTGACATTATTCTCTCTAGCTAATTGCTTTTTTAACTGCTCCTTGTTTGGGAAGATTTTAATTTCTTGAGCCATTTCACATAAATGATTATCTATCTCTTCAGCAGTCCAGGCAGCCACTATGCTATCTGCTTCCTGAGCTTTATGTAAAAGCATTTTAAGTTCCTGGCACTGTGGCATTTCGGAAACACACGCCATTGTGTTGATAGACACTACAAACACACGAACTAAACAATCTAATTAGTACAATGGTTGAGGTGATCCTTTGACCTGAAAAAAAATGAAAAGGTTTATAAGATTTCACATCATAAAATATAACCAGAGAGGTAAAGATTTTATGCCATGTTTCACAGAACATGAAGACATGCAATGCACATAAGGTATGACTGAAAAATATACATATATATAATATATATATAGAATTGAGGTCATTGTACATCACAAGGTCAATCTACCAGATGACCTTGTGACCCACAAAACAAGAGATGTTTTTTACTCATGTTATGAAAGCAACATCCTCAAGTATGACATTTGTCAACATTACTTGAGGTACCAACTTAAAAGCAAACATACATAAACATACAAACACAGAGGTGCACACTCACATCAAACTTGACTGCACACTGTAGGCTACTAGCATGCCTTGGGCATGTTACCAATTATTCTCCCAAGGCTCAAACTGAAGGAAGCCTTACTACAGGGGTATTGGTTTCATCTGAGGCAAGACGAAAGCTGAGCCCAGAAGAAATAAGCCAAACAAGTCTATTGGTTTTGATTACATTTACATGGCTCAAAAATGTATTGTCTAACATATTCATTTAAGCATAAAT
>JAIPMN010039872.1:0-14460 GCA_020650975.1 Apostichopus californicus
ACTATAGTGTTACTATATAATATAGTGTTACTATTTACTATAGTGTTACTATATAATATAGTGTTACTATTTACTATAGTGTTACTATTTACTATAGTGTTACTATTTAATATAGTGTTACTATTTACTATAGTGTTATTATTTACAATAGTGTTACTATTGACTATAGTGTTACTATTTACTATAGTGTTACTATTTACTATAGTGTTACTATATAATATAGTGTTACTATTTACTATAGTGTTACTATTTACTATAGTGTTACTATTCACTATAGTGTTACTATTTACTATAGTGTTATTATTTACAATAGTGTTACTATTGACTATAGTGTTACTATTTACTATAGTGTTACTATTTACTATAGTGTTACTATATAATATAGTGTTACTATTTACTATAGTGTTACTATATAATATAGTGTTACTATTTACTATAGTGTTACTATTTACTATAGTGTTACTATTTACTATAGTGTTACTATTTACTATAGTGTTACTATTTACTATAGTGTTACTATTTACTATAGTGTTATTATTTACAATAGTGTTACTATTGACTATAGTGTTACTATTTACTATAGTGTTACTATTTACTATAGTGTTACTATATAATATAGTGTTACTATTTACTATAGTGTTACTATATAATATAGTGTTACTATTTACTATAGTGTTATTATATACTATAGTGTTATTATATACTATAGTGTTACTATTGACTATAGTGTTACTATTTACTATAGTGTTACTATTTACTATAGTGTTACTATATAATATAGTGTTACTATTGACTATAGTGTTACTATTTACTATAGTGTTACTATTTACTATTTTGTTACTATTTACTATAGTGTTACTATTAACTATAGTGTTATTATTTACTATAGTGTTACTATTTACTATAGTGTTACTATTTACAATAGTGTTACTATTGACTATAGTGTTACTATTTACCATAGTGTTACTATTTACTATAGTGTTATTATTTACTATAGTGTTACTATTTACTATAGTGTTATTATTTACTATAGTGTTACTATTTACAATAGTGTTACTATTGACTATAGTGTTACTATTCACTATAGTGTTACTATTCACTATAGTGTTATTATTTACTATAGTGTTACTATTTACTATAGTGTTATTATTTACTATAGTGTTACTATTTACTATTTTGTTACTATTTACTATAGTGTTATTATTTACTATAGTGTTACTATTTACCAACTTCAGTCATTGAATCTGTGTCCATATTGAACTCCTGAGAAATTGACTGTTTTTTAGTTTGGACAAGTTATGACTGTCCTGTTTGGGTATATATATATTTGTTGGTTTTTAACAATGCCGGATATAAATTGCTTCTTTGTCCCATTAAATCAATGTCATTTTGATCTATCTCTCATTGCAAAGGACAAAAACAAACTTAATGTAGCTTCTTGCAATGATTTTGGTCCTTTCCAAGTCCTGTTCAATACTGATATCATGTAACATGTTCGTTAAGTTAATAGGACTTGTTCAGAATGTTGTAGTACTAACTACAGCAATGTTTGTCTTCATACTTGACCCCTGACCTCATGTTATCATCCAGGATTTGTTTGCCTGTATTGGAAACGTTGTGTTCTTTGCTTGTACCAAGATGTTTAGGAACCCAAGAAGTTCTTGAAAAGTTTCAAAACAAACATTAGCATGCAGCTTTGTTCCTCAAGATGTTCTTGTCCAAGGCACTCAGACCTAGCCTACTTGTATATATATATTAGAATTGTGGATGAAGTTATGAACTGGTTAGGCTGGTTAGCAGTGAATGACATATTAGTGTGCATTGACTGAGTACTCTCAGACCTAGCCTACTTGTATATATATATTAGAATTGTGGATGAAGTTATGAACTGGTTAGGCTGGTTAGCAGTGAATGACATCTTAGTGTGCATTGACTGAGTACTCTCACGTGACAATACAATAAGTTACTTGAGTCAGATCTAATTGGAAAGAGACGTTATTTATTACTTAGTAGTGAAATGCGATTAGGAATGTTAACTGATTTTCTTACTTTCACTAGAATTCTGAGGTTTTTTGGGAGGTGACTCCTGCCATCCGTGGTTCAAGATTGACGAGATCCACAGTCACAATACAAGAGCAAGTTCCGATGGAATCAGAAAAGTAAGATAACATGTTCCTTTATTCTGCAAAAATGTGACTGTTAGTTGAAGGAGGTCACTGTCATTGCAATAGAGAATTATTCACGTTAAAGAAACATTCAGAATATAATATCCCAACAACAAAGGTGTTAGCCCACTTTTTGAAGTGCTGAAATTAATAAGAACATTGCTGTCTTTTTATCACACCTCAAAGATATTATCTTTGGAGAGATGGAGAAAAATAACTTCAAAAAAACAATATCAGTTCTTGTATGGAATCACTTTTCACCAATTCTCAGTAGATTATTATCAGACGATTGCAAAGTTTGCTCTGGTGTGAATGAGGTTAGTCTTATGTATGCTTCTTAAAATCCTCCTGGAAAATTTTCAAAGTTAAGGGAGGTTTAAATGCTGGGCGTAGTAGTCATATTTGAATTTGCATTCCATAACATTTATTTCAGAGTGTTCCTTCACTCATTATGCACCTCCGTACATTGTACATGAGGACTGTCTCACAAAGGCAGTATGTTGTGGTATCATCACACATTACATTTCTGTTGTATTTACAGTCTCTGGTCCAAGTGTACGGCACCTCCTTACATTGTACTGTGTCATACATGAGGACTGTCTCACAAAGGCAGTATGTTGTGGTATCATCGTGCATTACACTCTCTGTTGTAATTACAGGCTCTGGTCTAAGTGTACGGCACCTCCTTACATTGTACTGTGTCATACATGAGGACTGTCTCACAAAGGCAGTATGTTGTGGTATCATCACACATTACATTTCTGTTGTATTTACAGTCTCTGGTCCAAGTGTACGGCACCTTCTTACATTGTACTGTGTCATACATGAGGACTGTCTCACAAAGGCAGTATGTTGTGGTATCATCGTGCATTACACTCTCTGTTGTAATTACAGGCTCTGGTCTAAGTGTACGGCACCTCCTTACATTGTACTGTGTCATACATGAGGACTGTCTCACAAAGGCAGTATGTTGTGGTATCATCACACATTACATTTCTGTTGTATTTACAGTCTCTGGTCCAAGTGTACGGCACCTCCTTACATTGTACTGTGTCATACATGAGGACAGTATGTTGTGGTATCATCGTGCATTACACTCTCTGTTGTATTTACAGGCTCTGGTCTAAGTGTACGGCAGCTCTCAAGAAGAACGATGTCCATGAAGCAACCAACGAGAAGTTTATCCTGGAGGAAGAACAGCGACGAGGTCACAAAGACAGGAAACTCAAGAACGAAGAGTGGATACCAAAACTCTTTGAGCTGGATCACGATGGACAGTGGGTTTATATTCACAGAGAGTAAGTTAGTTTGTTTTGATGCTGATTGATAAAAAAGAAAAAGAAAACAAACCGAACCATCTCCACCTTAAGTCCATCCTCTTTGCAAACAGTCAGGAATACAACCATCATCTTTATGTCATCATGTCCACCCCTTGCCCCTCTTTACCCCCTAGCCCCCCCCCCCCCACCAAGAAAATCCCATAACTTTAATACCCATTTGCTATTGAAGGAGTTAATCTCTGCAAATACAATAAAGCTGTAGAAAATGTTTCCTTTGTATGTGATTTACACTAGTTTTCCAAAGTGTATGGGTGGTGTAATCAATTCAAAGTGTATGGGTGGTGCAAACGACTTATCCTACCACACTCTCATAGCTGATCTATGTAGGCCTAGCCAAGTATAACTATATTACCACACTCTCATAGCAGATCTATGTAGGCATAGCCAAGTATTACTATCCTACCACACTCTCATAGCAGATCTATGTAGGCCTAGCCAAACTTCATTAACAAGCAGGGCTGATGCTATAACTAGCAATACGCTCTTACAAGACTAATTATGAGATGTGAATGAAATTACTTCACAGGGTTAAAACAGAACATTGGATGAGTTACTTGAGCACATCTGGTAGAACATATAATGTGGTTATGTAACATTAGTGATATGAAAGGCAACCAGATATTTCATTTTGTTGTGTTTATATTTGCTGTAGTCCAGAAATGACTAATTATGAGATGATAAGGCATTATTAAACAAGGACACTTAATTAAGGGTTAATACAGAATATTATACAAGCTGGTTGAATAAATCTGAAACATAAAAAGAGGTTTTGTAATATTTGACATGAAATGCAACGTTGTGTTTGCAAGTTATATATCTGTTTGTTTCTTTTTGTTTCCTGTTAAATTTAGCCACAGACCATGGGATGCTTTAGAAGATATTGAAGAATATGAACATAATGGGATCATTAAGACCAGAACCAAGCATCCAACAGCCCCTGTCAGGTCTATTAGTATTCACAGCTTATTACATAAGAACAGTCGTGCAGATCTGCAGGTCTCCGGCAAAGATCCAACCAGCAGCCAATCAAAGGGAACGCTCTCACAGAGGGCGGTGTTGCCAACCAGCAGTGGCGACAGTAACTGCTCAACTCCTGAACCAGGAGAGTTATCTGAAGTTTCAGAGAAAGGTGAGTTTCTCCATTTATATCGTCACTGTGTTTGGTATAATGTACTATATTTAATTTATGATCCTAATAATGGATGATCACTATATAGAGACCTCTGGATCACTATTTAAACTATTAATGGCAAATTATATTCTTGTAAGCCTAGTAGTACAGGTTCGTCTATAGTCATATATATATATAGATATTATAAATAGCAAATTCAATTCTTGTATTCCTAGTAGTACAGGGTCATCTGAAGATGAAGATTATTTTAGTGTCCTGCTTTAAAGCAGCATTTTGCGTTTGGTCGCCGTTTCCTACTTTTTTGACATGTCCATCGAGTTTTTTACATATATCAATCACAAAACAGCAAACTAAGATATTAGCCAAGTTTTTCCCTGCCAACAACGTTAATTGGCGATTAATTAAGGATATTTGCAGATAATGAGAGAAGTGTCCACGACAAATTCCACAGTTAAAATTAATCGCATACAGTTTCTCCAAACCCACTAGTTTGAATTCAACCAATCAGAGATGCAGGTTTAGTTATGAGCCGTTGCTAAAAATAGATTCAAGACTTTGCGTTGGTACAACCATGTTTTTACCTCCATGGTACAACCATGTTTTTACCTCCATGGTACAACCAGGGAGTTGTTATGGAACTCCCTGGTACAACTGCCATATAGACTGTACACAAATCACGCATGGTGTTGTATTACGTAGGCCTATTGGTCAATGACGTTCGTAGTGTTTAAATATTCATATTATGGGCGAGGTTTATTGGGATCCCAACGGAAAATATCTTGGAGAAAAACAAAGTTGAAAGTTGCAAATTTCTCGACTTTTATGCCACCATTTGAAGTAAGATTTAAATAGATAAGCTAGGTATGTATGTCGTTATGGCATAGTGGAGTCAGTGAGGTTGAGAAAAATCATAGAAAAGGATGCAAAATGCTGCTTTAATAGTTGCAGTTCTCCTGAAAATGTTACTCAGATTACAGCTTTCTTGTGGTTTCCTTCAACAGATCCTAGTCCAAGGTCAAGTTCAGACTCCAAGGAGGGGATCAGGCGGGTAGATTCTGACATGGTGGTCCCCCTACACGAGAACCAGAGGCGGCTGGAGGAAGAACTGAGAACCATTAACCAGAACCTAGGGGCATTATTGAGAGTACAGAGGGAAACCAATGAGGTGCTACGGGAACGCAGAGACTGGTTCACCTTCTCCATTCTCTTCTTGATCAGCCAAATAATTGTCGGATATTTCTTCAGGTAATATATTTTCGGGGCAAAGCAGCTGTGGCCGGAATTCCAGAAAACTAATGGAAAAAGACAGTAAGAGTGCGAGTCATTGCTAGTTCTTTTACAACTATGATGTGGTCAGGTCACCCTTAAAGGTCAACAGGTCAAATATGCTACAAAGTCAGATAATGGTCAGCCATGCTCAACTTTCAACAAGCCTTGGACTGCCACCCTTGAAAAACAGGTATCCATTGTCTATGTTAACAATTCGCAATGTTTGGCAATTATTTGGAGAATGAGAACCTACAGAAAAGTTCTTTTGAAAGCTTGTAGCAATTTTTAGCAAAACTAAAATATGTGGTCATATCATGAAAGCTGTAAATGTGACATTTGAAGTTGGTTAGCTTGCTGGACAGTGAATATGCTGGGTAGCACCCGGAAACAAAAATATTTATATGTTTTAATCGAGTTAAATCATATTTGGAATTACCATGAAATAAGGCAGAGACGTTGTAGATGTTAGAACTGGGAACAAACTAAATTTCATTTTATTTCAAATGAAAAATTTGCAAAAAATGCCAAATTTTCAGTGGTGGATTATTAAATCATTTAAAGAAATCAATTGATGTTATTTGTGAATCTACAGTACATGGCTTGGCCAGTCAGAGGAATGCAAAGTTTGTTTTGTAAGATGCAGACAAAAAATAATATTTTGAAAATCACAAGATGTGCGACAGAAATTTGAAATTGGTCTGTCCTTCCTTGGTATACAAAATATGCTTTTTATGATAAGTGGGAATGTGTTTTTTTTTTTTTGTAATAAAAGGAGATCTTTTCCTGCATAACCAAAGGTTTTATTCAGAATGTCACAGGTTCTAAAGGATTTGCAGAGGGATGTGATAGGTAGATGATCAAGTTTCCATTTTTGGCTATCAAAGAGAAGTTATAGAACCAAGGTAGCATGTTAATACCTAGTATGATACTTTAACTACAGAAACTGACATATAAACATTGTCAGGATCATTGCAAGACAGTTTAATATTATTTGGGGCATTCATAGACAAGCTTTTATGAACAAAAGAAAAGAATGAACAGAGTTTTTAACGAGGATAACCTTGCCAGTTTTATCAAAGATGTACAAAAGAAATTTCTATGGAATTATATGAAACAAATACCAGGTTTTTGTATCAGATTTTCCAAAACTGGACAAAATATTTGTTTCTGGTGAAAGTTGATGAGAAGAGAGTAGTATCTGTGGGTATTTGGTTAATATACAAGATTTGTTTGCCCAGTTTTGTGTTGTTTTTATGTAAATGTTAAAGATATTAAAATTGTCACCATCTAGCGATTCAGACCTGTGAACAGAAAAACAAGAAAGAATTTCAAACTAAACAAAGTTTGATTGTAAGTCAGGATTGTGTATTTTTTCGTTCCATTTGTGTGACACATTTGGGGTAGCATGACACATTAATTTTGCTTCATGTGGTAAAGTGACATTGCCTGGTGTCAGACCAAAAGTAGTTGACACATTAACTAGCTAACTTACCATGCATGTTGGGGTCGGAGGGGAATATCAAAACATTAATAACAATAAAAAGATGAATGTGCATCAAAAATGGGTAATTCTATACAGAAAATTGTTTACCCCTTGAGAGATGAAGAACCTTAACCATAGCACTAGTACAAGTTAAAAATGGTCTCTTAACATACTTAATATCCATAGCAATATTGGAAAAAGAGTCATTTAATTTCCTATTGGAACTATATGGTGTATTTACATACTTAATATCCATACCTATACTGGAGAAAGAGTGATTTCAATTCCTATTGGGAATACATCAGAAGAGTATTGCCAACCTGATGACACTGGTAACTCAAAACAAGCTATGTTGCTGCTTCATGGTAAAGCAAATAAATCTTTCCATACGCTCAACCTAAATAACAGAATTGTTAGTATTATAATGACAGTCCCAGAACTGGTTTGGTGCAAAACATTAAATGACAGGATTACTTTAGATATTAGAATAAAGGATTGACAATCTCCAATTAGACCAACAAACATTCATTTCAATTTTAAAATGAAAGTAAAAACATACAACTGCTAACTTGTGAAGGTGATCCCCAAAATAACAAATAATAATAAGAAATTTTATAAGAATAATTTAAATGTTTGACTTTTTAAAATTCAAGAAATTTTGAACTTTATTGGGTTTTTTGGTGTTTTTGCACTGGAAACAATCATTTTCTATTGCCTGCCTGTTTTCTGTTTTTTTTTTTTTAAATTCCCAAAATTTTCAGGCTGGTCTGAATTTTGTATCAAATATTTTTTAGAAAAATTGTATGTTTCAGATTTATTAGAAAAGATCAATTTTGGATAATAAGGATTTTTTTTTTTTTAAAAACAATCCATTAACCTGCAGCTTTACTATGGTAAGAAGGCCTAGTGAATATTGTAGTTGTTGGTTGTGTTATGTTATGTATTTGTTATAGAATTCATTATAAAAATTTAATTCATTATAGTTTTGTTCAATTGTTTCTGTATTTTTTTCAAGCAATTCTTGTAAACGTCTAATCCAATATGTTTATAAATTATATATAGCAACTCATTCTATAAAGACTTATTATTTGTAAAAGCATTTACTTATATGTAAAATAACTTCACTTCCAGTCCTCTTAGAAGGAAGAAAGTGAATGAAATCTTTTGTTATACCCAGTTTCAATTTCTTACATTTCTCTGCAAAACCTTCAGATGAATTGAAAGTTTTGCCATTTTCTTTATAACTTTGTATGCTTTGGTGACATGTTTTGAGTTACAAAATATAAAAAGAATCGAATGTAATAAAAGGTTTCAAGAAAAGGTTTCAAAACTACAGATGAAATCTATGTAAATATGAGCCTTGAGAGAGGGCATTGGATGTCTTAAGCAAATTAGTAGCAGCAGGAAAAATATGAGCCAAATGTGTTTCATCAAAATAACCTTGGTTTCCATGGGAACATCCTAAGATATATTTTGAAAATATTTGCTGCGTTTGTGTCCAATCAATAATTTGATCAAATGGACACAGTGCTATTTATTAACAGCTTTGAATAATCTTACTCAATAGCTATTTAATACTGTTGCAAGTATATAAATTGTAACGTCATGGATATTCAGTAGCTTAGTTCAGGCTACCTTCATCCGCATACTAAAGGATACTAAAACAGTAACTGTTAAAATGTGACAAGTTTAGTGATCATGACAAACAGCATTGTTTGCTACATGAATATTATGTTAATATCATGGATATTCAGTAGCTTAGGTCAGGCTACCTTAATCTGCATACTAAAGGATACTAAAACAGTAACTGTTAAGTGTGACAAGTTTAGTGATCATGACAAACAGCATTGTTTGCTACATGAATATTATGTTAATATCATGGATATTCAGTAGCCTAGGTCAGGCTACCTTAATCTGCATACTAAAGGATACTAAAACAGTAACTGTTAAAATGTTACAAATTTAGTGATCATAACAAACAGCATTGTTTGCTACATGAATATTATGTTAATGTCATGGTTATTCATTAAATTAAGATTTAAATTTCCTAACAGTATGTATTCATGAATATTCAGGAACCTGATGGCAACAAATGTGCAAAGTAAATCATTTTAAGTACAACTGGCTTCCTGTGCATAGTCAGGGAATAGCAGAGGATTTTATGCATATTCATGCAAAACCAAAGGGCTTATTACACGCTTCCCTTATACATTACTTTGTTAATGTAAATTTATAACATTGAAACGCAAAGAAGTTTTGTAACGATTAATTGTGCCTGGATAAGTGGTCTGTATAAGGTTGTCATCTTAAATGAAAGGAAAGCCTTGATAAATTAAACATAACTAATATGTTAATTTACAGTCAAGTCTTTGTTGAAATATTTGCTGTATGCTGGTCAGAATGTTTTTTTAAGTCTGAGTAAGTATTATGACTACTAGTAAGTGTAATTGTTTGGTATTAACAAACATCGTTTACTATATTGTATTAGTCACAAACTCATATTCTACACAACAACATACAGTCCATATCATTTTTCAAAATCAATCTTTATTTTAAATAATGTTCATGAAATGCTTTTCACAGCAACTGTCAGGGTGTGTACTCTGAATAAACATGTGAGCACTGGAAATGGCTTGTCAAAGCATAATTGGTAAAAGTTTGGAGTACTTTCAGCAATCTTGGATTGCTTCAGTTAAAGATGTACAATGATTGGATTAATTTATTATAGCCTGAATGAATTGAAGACTGGCATAGATTCCTAGCTATACCAAAACTAAACACCATACTAATACTTGTATTATCTTTCCAACCCCTCCACTTGCCCCATCTGCTCACCCCCCCCCAACCCTCCACTACACACAACGCCCGCTTCCTAAGAAAAGTAACAAAGGCAATAACCGATCAAATGTTGCTTGGTTGTTAATATTGGATTGATTTGGTTGTTGCATTCTGAAGAAGGCAGTCCCATACTGCACCCTTGAACAGACTTGTTAAGTATCCCCGTACACACACTCCACTCCCTACCCCACCCCCCCCCCCACCCCACACAGCACCCCACCATTTTCAATACACATTATTCCACTTATTACTTCCAAAGACTGATTCAGATTAAGTGTAAATGTAATTTATATCATGAATAAACATGATTTGCCGATCACATCCCAGTAAGTTGGGACAGTTTTATAATGCTAATACCTCTCTATACTGTCCTCCCACATCATGCTTCACAGCACTAGTATTGAAAGTGCAAACAGCTCCTAACCTTTATCGGATGGAAACATGATATTCATGCTAATACTGGCATTACAAGTGCTTTGAAGTCATGAAAGTACTTCATAGAAAAACATTGTCCCGACTGGGTGCACATCCATATCTGCTTATTTCAAATATATTTTTGGATAACATTATTGAACAAATATTTGTAAAATTCTTATTCTAGAGTTAAAATCTTTCTCATTGACAACATATGTTTTTCTTCCACACATTTTAGAGATTTTAATTTCTAGTCGTTTCTTCCTAGCAGATTTTTGCATGTTTGAATTGGTCACTTTGTGTTTTAAAGTGTTTGCATGCCACATTTGATATTGTATTTCTGTGATAAATTGTGTTTGTTTTTATATCGGGTGTTTTAAGATTGGTGCTAGAAAAATTCATTTCCATCAAAATGAATTGTTAAAAAAGACGCAGATTGGGAGAAATTATATGATTGTGATTGCGATAATAATCAGAGATGTTTAAAAGAAACGTTTATTTGGATTTTTGTTTTCTTGTGTGAGATAATGGTGATGGATTCACATATTGGATGACACTTTGAAATACAAAAAGAGGAAAAAATATCACTCTTCTTCTTCTTACTTGTTTGTACACTTGGTCATAGTTTTGTATAATTATGCTTGGTTTTGGGTTATTTTTTGTTTTCTCATCATTCCCATAAAGAGGAGGTGTTGGGACTGTTGTAATGGGTTGGTCGTTGAAGCTATTACGGGTATCTCAGTTGCCACTGGAAAACTTTTCCAGTCCCTGAAGTTCCAGTCTCAGAGGGTCATCAAAGGTAGGGTGACCGAGAGAGACTGGAAGTCAATATCTGGGAGAGTGGTTGATAGCGGTATGTGGGTGCATCCCTGTTAATAGTGGTATGTGGGTGCGTCCCTGTTAATAGGGGTATGTGGGTGTGTCCCTGTTAATAGCCGTATGTGGGTGTGTCCCTGTTGATAGCGGTATGTGGCTGCGTCCCTGTTAATAGGGGTATGTGGGTGTGTCCCTGTTAATAGCCATATGTGGGTGTGTCCCTGTTTATAGCGGTATGTGGCTGCGTCCCTGTTACATCCTCAACTTTAACGGCTGGGCAGATTCCTTCAAACATGCAGGGTGCCTCAGGTCAAACCAAATGAAACTATTTAACTTCGAAGGGAAACGTTCAACTGACGTGCACATTTCACAGGTGTAATCGTAGGTATGTCTGCACTTACTACCAAAATATGTGGTTGTCAGGGTAACTGAGGTCAAGGGTCAAATCATTCATGACAGTGTTTGTATAGGTTACTTACAACTTTACTTCAACACTCGACTGTATTGAAAATGGTGAGACAATACTCAAATCGGCCCAATATGTTGACTGTTGTCGTCTGACATAAAGTTTAACTTGTTCTAATTAAAAGCTATACGAAAGAAAGCAATCATTTTCGTGAAGGCCGAACGGAATCCCTTGTTAAAGATTGTGTATATCACTGGGTTAATAGCCGAGTTCATCCAAGCAAGCCAGGCAAAGGCCTGATACAGGTGCAAGTTAACTTCGCAGACACTTCTGACAACATAAACGATAAAATAAGGCATCCAACATATCATAAATGTTATGACTACTACTCCAATAACAAGAGACGCTTTCCGTTCTTTGTTTCTCGATATTTTCATTCTGTATCCCATCGTCGCCCCCCTAACATCCTCACTTTTGCTCGTACCTCTGGCGCTGAATTGTGACTCCTGTTCAACCACTCTAGCTGTCGTGGCGGTTACGTCACTGCGTAATTGCAGTTCCTCCGAGCCAGATGTACAAATGTCCTTTGGAACATATTGAATCTTCACAGGGAGATTGGAATTCACGACCCTGCCAGTCTCTGTATCTGTGGATCCTCTGTTACTTCCAGATGGAGTATCTTTGCTCGATAAATGACTTGAAGTGTTTTGAATAGTGGTATGATCGTCATGTGAACTTACACGGCCAGATAACTGCATCACATATTTCAAAATCAATGCATAACAGAATACTATGAATAGAGCAGGTGCGAAAAATGTAATAAGAGCAGACGTTATGACAAAGCTTGATTCCAGGTCAAGAATACAATATTTCACAACATTCTCTCGTTGACCGGTGGAGAAAGAAGTGAAAAGCGCAGATGAAGATAAGAATGAGGCAGTCATCCAGGAGAAGAGAATCAAGATAAACACAACTTTCAGTTTTCGTTTCTTGGCATACCAGACTGGACGAGAGACCGCAAGATAACGATCAAGTGATACCAGACATAAGTTCCATATCGAAGCCAGGCATGACAATGATCCTATCGCTAACCAAATGTTACAGCAAAAGCCTGTAAGAGGCCAAGTGTTTGCGATAAAATCCTGGTAGGCCGCAAGGGGCATTACTCCAATACATACAGTGATGTCAGCTACAGCCAGTGAAACGATGAAGTAATTGGTAATGTTACGGAGGTTCGAGAAGTAGATTACTGCAATAATCACTGCAAGGTTACCAACCACACCAAATACGCAACACATTAAAGCGAGGAAAAACAAAATCAGTTTAAATATTGACTGCCCTCCTCCCAGGGACGTCTCATATTCGTCGGAGATGGAGATGAACGTGGTGGGTATGACGTCATCGACAACTGAAGTTGATGATTGGTTGATGCCAGCGAGCAAATCCTGTAAGCTGACAGTAGCCATTTTCGATAGCAGTATATTACGTCACAGTGTTATTATTTCAGATGCTGGTAACAATTCGTCGACTGTTCATACAGAAAGTTGGCTGATGGAACCTTTGGACAGAGTAAACATGAAAGAACGTTATAGCATGTTAGATCATATATTATAACTCATTAGACTTAATATCATACTTCCCCAAATGTTCAAGTTTTTTTAACTGGCTTCTTCAGTCGATCAGATCACAAACCTTAATTGTATTTATTTTACATCAAAATCGAAGCACGTTTTGTCCTTCAGTTATCAGTTTTACTACGTGTTTAAGACGTTGCCCTCAATTTAACTCACATCTACCTTTGACATATATCAACATCACCAGGGTCACTGTTCTTAGTGACAAGGTAAGGCAGGCATTCTGTACATGTCAGATCATGTGGAATTGTCCATTCATTTGACTCATAAGTTAACGAGAGATCAAAACATGGACTTCTGCGTCAGTTCTCAGTAACAAGGTAAGGCAGGCATTCTGTACATGTCAGATCATGTGGAATTGTCCATTCATTTGACTTATAAGTTAACGAGATGTCAAAACATGGACTTCTGCGTCAGTTCTCAGTAACAACGTTAGGCAGGCATTCTGTGCATGTCAGATCATGTGGAATTGTCCATTCATTTGACTTATAAGTTAACGAGATGTCAAAACATGGACCTCTGCGTCAGTTCTCAGTAACAAGGTAAGGCAGGCATTCTGTACATGTCAGATCATGTGGAATTGTCCATTCTTTTGACTTATCAGTTAACGCGAGGTCAAAACATGGACTTCTGCGCAGTGGCGTAGCCACGGGGGCGTGGGGGGGCGACAGCCCCCCATGAACGCTTGTCGCCCCCCCCCCAGTCGCCCCCCCACTGGGAATTTGGGTCTCGAAAAAAAATGTGCGAAAATATATCATTGGTCTGAATGGTCTCGAATCTCCATGATGAGGTTTCTAGGTACTGGAATGCCAAAGAAGATGTTAAAAGGTAAAAAATGCTGACATCATACAGGTTTGCTCGCGTCATTGCCTCGATACTCTGTTACATTTTCAATCGGGTTTTCACTTCTGGGACGTACCCTGATGCTCTTAAAACCGCTCAAAAAGGAGACCATACTATCGC
>JAIPMN010039876.1:0-13337 GCA_020650975.1 Apostichopus californicus
TATTAGGCTTCAAATATTCATACATCGAACAAGGTATATCATCCGACACACTGTACATTTAAAATGGACTGAAAATGCCAATGTGTTCTACAAAGTGTGTCTTGGAGAGTAACGTTTGGGATTGTAAGTGTTCATATCTTGAAATATATTACTTACTGTCTTACCTCCAGATGTAGTATTATGATCACAATATGTCTGAAATGGTTCCGGGTACTGGTCAGGTTGTATCAGGTATACACCGGATTTGGCGTTGGTAGAAGAGTATTGGTTAAGTACTTCATGACAATCCCTTGGATACTCCGGAGTTTGGAATAGAAAATGCTGCAAGTCTAGCACCACGATAATGTAAAGAAAAAGATCAGAACAAATCGTAACATTGTTGCAGATAGAGTCCCATATGTAAACTTTTTATTTCAAGAGAAATATAATATATATGCTACATTGCAATAGATTTGTTTAAACTACACAGTTAACATGACGTGGTAACTACTATGAACTGTAAGAAAATGTATTTAATCATTTTCGGCTAATATTCATGGAGGCTAATATAAGCAAGTATATTTTATTTGAAATGAAAATCTAACGCAAAGAACTACTGTGACTCTGTGGCGACATGGTCACAGAAGCAAACATGATTAGTAATAGCTTTCCTCGACATGAGGGTATGCTTTGGACCTATTTTCAGCTTACAACAATCTAACGTTCATCAGCACTGACCTGAGATTTGTAAGTGCTCAATTATTGAACGAGCCTACAGTATACAAGATATAAAAAAAGTGTGTTTTATCCCTTCTGTTACTGTCACTTGCAATTTAGCCTTTGAAGAAGATCCTGCTAGGATCGAAACGTCAGGCCAACTTACTTCGCACAAATGACTAACAAAGTATGAATACATATAATCGGAACTTCTTTATTGCTTAAAATAAAATTGACTAATGACTTGTATTTCTTTCAGTTTTATTATCGCTGAGTATCTAAAATTTTCCCCAATCAGCGCTAAAACTACTTCAATACACAGTACAAGGAAATTATTGAGAATTGTAAGTCATTATTATCTTACAAATTGAAATAGGAGAAAGTACCACATATGAAGTACATCTAGATGGTTTCATTCTAAATTAAAATTTTTCCGAACTATTATTTAGATAACAAATTTCTGTTAATTGGTACGTTCTCGGTAATTTATATTAATCGTTACCCTACAGAACGAAAACTCACTTGAATCTTTGACTCTTGCGCTTGACGATATCTGAGGTGACAAAAAAATCAAAGGGAATTTACGATGAAGTAAAGTACATTCTAAAGAAACAATTTCGAGTTAAGAAGGTTGTACGTAGGTCAATTTATCACAAAATACATGACAAACGCCAATATATTACACCTTAACTTAAACAGATCCTATCATTTTAAGTTTAAATATACAGAACATAATATTATAGCTCATTGAAATAAAATCTGATTTCGCTTTTGATTCAAATAAATGAACTATTTCCAACTTGTCAATTATTATAGAAAAAGATGATACGAACGGAAAGAAAATTTCACATTCCAAAATCTAAGCAGTAATAGAATGTTCCGCAATCTTAATATTTCTTTAACATTGATTTTACTGCTTATAAGCATAGCTAATATTAAAAGTAGGTTTTATTGAATAGCTTTAATTTTTTGAAAATATGATTATATGTATGTTTGCATGTCTTCTAATACTTCTTATTTATCATTACTATACATGAAACAATCATACGTCACCATACACTAACTTAAGTAAACGATCATAACTACGATAAGCAGATGAAAGTAATAATTCCCTGTGCATTATGCAAATCGAAATGTGAATGACATATTATCTGAGAAAGCGAAAAAAAAACTACAATATATAATTGAAAGAAAATTAAAAGTACAAACATCAGCATTATCTATGGATTGAAAACAAATTGAAACCTTACCCACGTCCTTAAAAAAACATGTATCCGACTGTACATTTTTCGCATGATATATTTTTTTTGCAGTAATGAATGTTGTTAATTGCAGATGTGTTGTCCAATATAAAAAAAAAATAGTTGATATCATTATGCTTTTATTTATATAAAAACCTTGAAGACCGCCAAGGTTGTTTGGTACGCTCCCAGGTTGCATATTATTGACCAAAAGGGGTAATTTTTACCTTTTTACTTTTTTGCATACTAAGGACATCTCTTAAAAACGGTGATTTTAAAATATATGACGTTTTGCAATGTGTTCGTGTCCCTCATAAGCTTCTGTAACCTATTACCAAAAATGAAAAGGTCTCTATTATGCAGAAACAATGCAATTCAAGAATTCAACGTTTTCTGTTTGGAAATTTAAGTAAAAAAAATGATATAATTGCAAAAATCTAGAACTATTTGCAAACGTATTCTAGTTACAATATTCATCAAATTGTATTCTATTTTTACAATGAGACACTTTATTCTGAGCTACTTGAAAGAAATGAAGAAGTTTCATGATACGTAAACTTTGATCTCCTAGTGGTGTTCGTATAGTAAGCTAAGTGCAATGTATCTATAGCGGGAAACTGGATATATTATGCTAATGAGGTACTTATACACTGGGACAACGTGCAATTTACCCTCAAAAGCTTGAAAATAGCCAAGTTTTGAAAATATGTCCAAAAAAAGAGCAACCAACCAAAATTTAAAATTCATCCGTTGTGAAGAAGAGTATTGTTTGTTTCGATACGTACAAGCCATTTGATTGACTTGGACAAGCATCACAACACAATTGATCTTTTTTTGTCTTCAACATCACAAAACACGTATACGTTTTACGCCCCAGCTACTGACGCTAATTGTAAAATTCGTTCGCCTGAAAGCTACAACTGCTACAACAACTTTTTTGCGACAACAACTTTTTGCTCATAGAAAATATGTCGATATCTTTTAAATATTGTACTCAGAACGTATGCAATAACTGAGGCTTTCAATGTACACACATTATGCAGAGTTATCTGTAACCTACAAAAACATTGTTAAAGTAATATTTTATTTTTATAAATAAAAAAAACAAGTTTAAGAAAATATTTGGGCAAAGCCTAACACATGTATGACGATTCACGCTCAATCAAAATAACCTCATGTATAGCAAAAGAAAAGTTAGCGTATCCATAACGAAAACTGTTTTGATTACACTTTGTCTACATCAGCAAAAACGGATACTCTTTTGGCAACTTTACGTGTACTGTATCTATGTAAGACAGAACACCATCCCAGTGAACCCAGCTCCCATGAAAACACATCCTTGTTCATAACAAAACGTGCATGAATATTTGTTTTACCTATGGTTGGCGTAATTCTCTGAAGTATCCTAAATCAAGGATAACACATAATATCATAACGACACATATTTTTCTTTTCTTCCCTTGATATAAAAGGAAGTTTCATTTGACGCCTGTACGCAAAGCTTTGTATGAAAGAAAGTAAGATACTACGTTGAAAGAGGAAATAATTCAGATATATTGCATGAAATGCACGATCCGTCTAATTCAGTAAGACATCACATTTATCCTATTGAATATAGCATATTAGAATTAGTTAGTATTTTATTTGTGCGTTAGTTCACGACAACTCTTACCTGGTTTACATGTGCTGAGATTATCCGATAACTCGTTAATTAAGTATGTTGGGAGAAAGAAGCTAATGATATACCAGTCGTGCAAAAATTCTTCTCTAAAACGATAGTTTTGTCAAAGTAGTTATTATAAAATTTAAGTGTCAAAGTAAACGATATCTGTTAACTTTAAAGAAAATGATAGGTAACTGTTCAACAAACACATCTAATTTCAAATATGACTTCTTGTAAAACAATTTATAGAGTTTCTGTCAAGTTATATCCATTTTGAAAATTCTTGGCAATCAACATCATCTAGATTCCCTCAAAACAACAGGATTTTGAATAATAGCCGTTCTTTTCTACGTGATCACGTGTTTTATGGTAACATTTTCAATATTTTTTTAAATTATAGACTTTGCAAGGAAGAAACGAGGAAATGATGGATACAAGCCTGTCTTGTCGACAACGTGACAAAAAAGCTCTGAATCATAAATTATAACATTTCTACAGTTTTGTTCTATTAAAAAAGGGAATCAGGAACTTCACAACGGAAACGCACAGCGAGAAAGCATACGCATTTCTTAATTGTTTTGTCTGGGATGATTAAGTAATATTAATAAACAAGTCTGTTTTACTATTCTCCTTTTTCTTGACATTGGTTTGGTACAATTTCAATAAAAAACTTAGCATGAATCTTTTTTATTATTGTGGGTTAGTAGACGCTCTTTCTGATGCAACAGGCACAATTTCAAAACTGACAACGTTTCACATTGACTTTTTTATTATACTTCATTTTTTATTTCTTATCACTTTTCATAACAATTAGGTTATAATTTTCGTACTTTATTGTTATTTTAAAGCGGCGTTTCCTGCAAACTTCTTACAAATATGTTGATTATTAGAATATCTAAATTTAGTTTATGATTATTACATTGATATGCGTCAAAATCATTCCTATGATAAACGAGTACGGTATGTGTTATACGATTTAATGACCGCCAGAGGGAAACAAGACATTGGAGAACAAACAGTGTTACCTTAACCAGAAAAAATCGTAAGGGAAACAATTGAAATTTCGGGGTTAATACATTTTAAGAAGGTATATTAAGATTGACATTGCTTGGTCATGAAAAATAAAGTTTCAAGACAAAATACAACATTATTAAGATAAACTTTGTACATAACACTTTTGGAGACGATTTTCAGTATTATGTTAGTATAAAATGGTGTTATTTGGCTTTCAAATATCGGTTGCCAAATTACCTATATCAAAAATAAGGTGTTTTGGGGATGATTGGCAAATAATCGTTGATCATTTTAAGATACATTCTGTTTCCTCTTGTGTATTTGCATGATGAACTGATCAATATATATTGGTACGTAGGCATACGGGCCTTTATTGAAGAGTGTGTTACATTATTGCGTTTATTTTATTATGTTTTACAGATACCTGCCCAGCGAGCAAATTTCCAAGTTGTCAGATAGACATTGCAATACCTAGCATATTAACACTTTTGTGAACAAGAAATTGAAGTGCTTGGAATGCTCTAATGTTGAATTGATCTATTAACTGTTTTTGTAGTTTAAATTGTTTATTAAATATTGCACACATAATCTGTTACAGTATTGAGGTTTTCTTAGCTCGTCTTGAAAAAAATTCAGTCATTTTGCGTAAAGCTTCCATTTTTATGTACACGAAAAACCAATACTTTTTGTTGACATATTAAACGTCTTTGTTTTAGGAATTATGCCTCTTTCGAATATTAAATCTAACAGATTGATCATATCAGTATAAAGTTGTTAATATAGCAATTTGAGTAATGAACTTATTCGAACGTTTATTTATCATTTCCGTATGCATATTTGTTCTTTTACCAAATTAAAAGCTGAACTTTATTCACTTTACCCTACTAAATATTTGATGAAATTAACAGAACAAATTGTCATCGTGAAGAAATAACTTCGCAAGTTGTTTTATGATATTGTTACTTGTTGTATACATTTGCATTTTAAACTTCATGCGATTGGTTCTATGATAAACAAATTAATAGTTCACAAGTTAATCATAAATTTATTTTTCTGAGCATAGATTAATGGATAATTATTCATATGTAAGGTGTCGAACAAATATTCTCTCGTTACAATAACGGTTTAAGCTTCTTGTTAACCAGTTAATAGAGTTTCTCTGAAATGATATCCATTTTGAAAATTCTTGACAATAAACTTCATCTAGACTCACTAAAACAACACGATTTTGAATAATAGCCGTTCTTGTCCACGTGATCACGTGTTGTATGGTAAAATTTTCAATATTTTTAAATTATAGACTTTGCAAGGAAGAACGAAGAAATTATGGCTACAAGCCTGTCTTGTCGGCAACGGGGCAAGAAAGCTCTAAATCATAAATTATAACATTTCTACAGTTTTGTTCTGTTGAAAAACAGAAACAGGAACTTTACAACGGAAACATTCAGCAAGAAGACATATGCTTTTATTTATTGTTTGTCTGGGATGATTCAGTAGTGTTAAAAAATAAGTCTGTTTTACTGTTCTCTTTTTTATTGACATTGGTTTGGTACAACTTTTAAACGCAAATTCTAAGCATGAATCATTTCTATTTTTGTGGGTTAGTAGACGATCTTTCTGATGCTACAGGTACTATTTCAAAACTAAGAACTTTTCACATTGATTTTTTTTAATTTAACTCTATTCTTTATTTCCTATCACTTTTCATAACATTTAATCTTTATCTGTGGTACTTTATTTTTAATTTTCATTTCAAAGCAGCTTTTCGTGCAAACTTATTACAAATATGATGACTATTTTAATATTTATATTTAGTTGAAGATTATTACATTGACATGCGTTAAGAATGAGCCCTATGATAAACGCACATGGAAAATGTATTCTTAACAGATGCATGTGTAATACGATGCTATGACCACCAGAGGGAAAACAACACATTGGAGAACAATTGGTGTTACCTTAACCCGCAAAATCGTAAGGGGAACGATTGAAATTTAGGGGTTAATACATTTTAAAAAGAAATATGAAGATTGATATTGCTTGGTTATGAAAAATAAAGTTTCAAGACAAAAAAAAGAACTATTAAGATAAACTTTTTGTACATAAAACTATTGGAAACGATTTTTCAGTATTATGCTAGTATGAAATGGTGTTATTTAGCTTTCAAATATCGGTTGCCAAAATAACTTTATCAAATGTAAGGTGTCTTGGGGAAGTTTGGCAAATTATCGTTGATCTTTTTAAGATACATTCTGTTTCCTCTTGTATTTGCATGACAAAGTGATGAATAGATATTTGTACGTAGGCATACGGGCCTGTATTGAAGAGTGTGTTACATGAATGCGTTTATTGTGTTATGTTTTACATATACCTGCCCAGCTAGCAAATTTCTAAGTTGTTGTCAGGTACATATTGTAATTCTTAACATATTTACACTTTTGTGAACGAAAATTTGAAACTTAACTGCTTGGAATGCTCTAATGTTGAATTGAGCTATTGCTGTTTTTGTAGTTTAAAATTGATTGTTAAAAATTGCACACATAAACTGGTACAATACCGAAGTTTTCTTAGTTCGTCTTGAAAAGGAAAACAAAAATCAGCTCTATTGCGTAAAGGTACCATTTCTATGTACACGAAAAAAACATTAACATTTATGTTGACAAATTATACGTCTGTGTATTTGGAATTATTTCGAACATTACATCCAACAGATTGATAATATCAGTGTAACTTTTTAAATATAGCAATTTGGATATTAAACGAATTCAAAAGTTCCATTATCATTTCCGTATGCATATTTGTTGTTTTGAAAAATTAAAAGCTGAACTTTATTCACTTTATCCTAATAGTTGGGCACTCATTTTGACGGAGAGATAAATGTAGTACTCAGAAAATATTATTAGTTTTACGAATTGACCGAACAATTGTCATCGTGAAGAAATAACTTCGTTGTTTTTGAAATTGTCAGTTGTTTTATACATTCGCATTTTAAACTTCATGCTATACTTTCTTTGATAAACAAATGATTAGTTCACAAGTTAATCATAAAGTTATTTTCCTTAGAACAGGTTAATACATACTTAACCATATGTAAGGTTTCGAAACCCATATGCTCTTGTTAGAAATACGTTTAGGCTTTGCACTCAAGATAGACGCGAAACATGTTGTTTTTGAAACAGAATTGTGTGAAGTTTGGATATATTTAAGTTATAATGTTTAGACATTTCAATATGTATATGTATTTTGTATTCTTCTCGGTGATTCAAAGTTCTCCTCAAAACAAATTCGTGTTGATTGTAAATAGTTTAGCCTCTGTTAATGACATAAACAAGGTAGATGTTCTGCTTAGTAAAAAGTCTGTTGTAGATTTTCTTTTTACGTGTTTGTTTTATTCTCAAAAACTCAATGATGTAATTCCTTATTGGGTATCAACAAAATGGGACAGAATGGACCGTACGAATATTGGGGCTATTAGAAGAATATATAATGACAATATATTAAATGCAAAAAAATTAATAAAGAGAGAAATTGCTCGATAATGCACAACATTTGTCAAAAATATCTAAGTTTCAAAAAAGTTACAGTTGAATAGAGCCGATAGCTCACCAATCGTAATATTCTCTTCAAACACTCGTGGTAACAAGTCAGCGCAGGTAGACAGTTATTTAATTTTATATGTAGAAAAGAAGTACAGGTCTTTTTTTTAGCTGAAGTGAATGAAATACTGACACATTGTCAATTAGTGAAAGAAATATAAAAAGTAAAAGTTTACTTTGAAGAAATTAATTTGATTTAATTTATGTTTTAGAGACTTACCCGAAAACCATTTAAATTTAAAAGCAGCAACACAGCAAAGACGCCAAAAAAATATTTTCTTCGAAGTTCTGCCATCGATCGAAAATGAAATAGAGTAATTTGCTCGAAATAAAGGAGAGACTTGCTGACCTTCTGAGACAGTTAAAGAAGTAATGAAAGTGACATCGTTACCCAAGGAAAGACCTTCATACGTACGGATGTCCATTAAAACCATGTAATTTAACAGCTAATCACACAATCTATGTTATGCAATCTTGTGTCCAATATCGACATCTGTTATATTATGTAAGTGGCATTATTAATACAGGATAAACATGTGCATTATATTTGACTTAGAAGCTTTTTTATCTCGAATTCTTAGTTAGAATGGAAAAACTCGCAATGCAAGCACAAGGAAAGGATAATAATGGTTGTGTACATCTCACACAATATGTGACAACTTATCTGTATTTTGAACCATTTCTGAATTATATGACTCTAATCTCATTGTCTTGAGTTTGCCAAATATGTTTACGAATTAAATAAATAATAAGTCAAATATGGAAGGTTAATGATAAGCACTAAAAACTGTGTTTGTTCGTCGTTTAAACCCTTCTACTGGTATGGGACATTATTTATGCAAAGGACGCTCACAGCGTATTAAAATGCTCTAACATCAAATCGCTTGGACTCGTGACATATCAATATCAAACAGCACTTTTTGAATATTAGACGAATCACAGGAATAGTAAGTTAGACTGGCCTACCAGTGAATAGAGTAATTCTTTTTTACGATGTGGTTTTGTTTGTATATACTAGGAAGTTCAAAATTAACAATAGTTTGGTTAAAACAAAAACAATAATATTGTTTTTCCAACCGATGATCATGGCTCGCACAGTAGAGTACTGTTCATGTCCTGTAACATTTGTTTTGAGCACAAAGTAGTAATAAATGATTGATACACGGTTGTGGGACATACGAGTAGTTCCTGTGCCAACCACTGGATGCGAGTTCTTTAATACGCGATTCTAAAATGAAGTCGTTTTAAGCTAGAATTAGGCCTATGGGTATACCGGAACATGACCTTTCTTCGTTCTCGGCATGACGAATTGACGTAATTTAAAGAGATTTGTGAACTGGAATCAAACGGTACCGTACCTACTTAACTTAAAACACATAGCTAGTACAGTAACTACGGGTGCCACCTGTGACACATGTTACCCTTTTTTCTTTGTGTTTGTAACACGGTAACATGTGTTATAGGTGACACCAGTAATTACTTTACTAGTTATATGTATCGGTTGGTTTTCCACATATTAGTTTATTATTTGTTACAATATCACGCATGCAATAAACTGTTCAAATGATACAATTCACTTTAAATGATCATAATGAGGGACTACCCATTCAATACGCAATTTAAATATAAACATCATGACATCTATTATGATTTCAAAGTACCTTAACTGCTTTAACTTTACACAATCATTTACAAGGTAATGACTTATATTTTCCTTGCTGGTATGTACAAGCTACTATATGCTTATCAACGCGGCTGGCAACTTACGATACTTAACAGAATCTGATTGAAGTATAAACCGTATGATATCACGTGATTGAGCCACGTAGCACTGTTCCACGTGTTCGATATGATAACATCACAAGGAATTACAAGTTGTATTATGACGAACCGTGGCTGGATTGCAATGAGACAAAGGCATATTATCAGACGTTATTATCTTTGCCAAGAAATCGGAGTTCATACTTCTTGTGTTAAAGCATTTACATACCCCCTTCATATAACCTAGTAGAGTTATATCACCTAGATGTGATTACAGGATTGCCTTCGGAATGTGGTGACAGAGGATCAGAGTGAAGTATCATATAAGCCTACTAAAAGAGATTACATTCAAGTTTACTGTGTAAGACAAAATTTTTGACACTGGACTAAAATGTTTACTGGTAGTAAGAATTAACCGAATGGTTGTACTCGCATATATGCCGTGAGTTACACTGAATGATATCGATGGGTGTATAGTACATGATGATTTGGTCAAAATGATACAAAGATATGTCTTTAGTATCTCTAATTATAATATTACAACAAGGAAGTAGGCGGTCTCAACGACAATCACTGTGACATATCGGAGAGCCATCACATCATACTTATAAATGATAAGCGTTTATTCAAACAAATTTCTAGCAATATTTAAGAAAATTTGTCAATAATATCTCATTGTCGGAATATTATTTAATTTCTCTCGTGTAGTTCACCATTTTCTCCCATTCCGTCTAAGTGTTTTTTACGGTCATAACCATTATTGTTGCTGACATCTTTCTCGATCAATATAAAGAAATACCATTCCAAACATCACTTTGAATTACTGGTAGCAATTTGGAAATAAAACATTCGGCGTCCCATACTGCTTGCGAATTCCTGTCACCGGACATATCGATTTTCACCGATACTAGGATATAAAAATGAATATTCATGCATATTTGTCCATTACAAATCAAGTATAAGTGAATAAAGATCTTTTGATTTCAAGTGTCGTATACGCCACCTTTGTATATATACTAATGAAGTTGTACACTGATGAGTGGGATTGAGATACGTTAGGAATATGGAATATTGGAAATGGTTCTGTTAAAGTTCTAAAACAAAATATAATTGGAAGAGCCCCCTCTATTCGATTTTGGAGGGTATATGGATCGGGGGAACACCTTTACATCATATACTCTATGAAATATTTATTTGTAGAATTGATAAGCGATTTTTCACCTAAATTTTAGCAATCTCCGTCATTTTTTATTTAATCATTTATTCAATTAGATAACATTGTCGGAACGTTGTATACGTTGTTATAACTTTCTCTCATGCGCTGATGCATGAGGGATAAGGGGTATTGAAAATGGCTCTGGTAAAGTGCAACAAAATATACCCATAAAGCTACTGAAATGGAAAAAAAGTATATCATCTCATTTATTGAGATGAAAAGAAGACCCGTATCAATGTCAAATGTCCGAAAGTGCCCAACCTTTTTATAAGTAGAATTAGTACCAGAACACCAAACATGTACATGAATCACTTCAAATAATGTTTAATAGGAACAATTATGTCAACACGAAACAACAATAATGTGACGGCATTGACACGGATGATACATCGAGTCCATTCAACTTATTCTTCAATTTCTATATTTGATCAAAGTAAGTCGATGTTGGTTCAAAATATTAATGGATTAAAAGGCAGTCAGTTTTTCATATCGCACTTTCTTTTCGTTGTAGTATTTGACATCCATAAATGAACACAAAGATATGATATATCAGAAAACAAATCCTAGTTATATGTTCACTGGTCTAGTAGGATAGAGTTGGCGGGGTGCTGTCAGTGAAATATGTGGGTATTGGAGCCATTGTTATAAACTTGCTACTCTTTTAACCTTTGTTTATGTGCTGTTATCTTACAGTTGTCTTTAATTTTTATTTTTTATTTCATTTTTTTTAATGCTTTTACTTCCTTTTCTCAATTTTAACTATGATGATTTCTAGATAGAAATTTAGAAGCTGAGACGTTTACAAGCTAACCGGAACTGCGGTTATTACAACCTATAGCTTGTTTTATATTTATTGATTCGTTGTCTCACTTCGATGACAAGATATTTTACATATTTTGATGTTTTTATTCTTTGCCAATCTCGTTTGGCTCGTAGTTTTGCCAATTATACAAACTACGCGTAACGTTGCAACTCCTCCACGCCCCTCTTTCCCTACAGTGAAAGGCAACTTGATATCACGTTTAAATGGTCGACAAAGGATCTCTTTTCCATAAATCAAAAGTGTATCTTTTGTGAAGTACAACCATAAAACATTTTTTTCATTGTTTTAATCTAAAATGAAATGAAAAGACCAGATCACTGACTAATCTACGGGACTCCGGCATCTCTTCTTGAAATACCCGAGTTTTGTAGCCGGAAAACAAAGTAATGTTTTCCCCATCTACCATCCCACTCCCTCCCGCCACGCACACCCCACCCCCACTTTGTGTACTTCCCTTCCTTTGAGTATCTTAAAAGGTGCCTTTCTTCATAAATTCTCCAGGGGTTTCATGCCGGGAGCTTCCTCAACCAAGCGCGCTATCAACAACACAACGTTTATTATAAGTGTGGACTGCAACGGGGTTGGCGGGGATTATCAGGTGTTTATAGCACTTGACTAGGAATTTGGAAAACGACCAATTATGTATTCCTGAAAAGCAGATGGCAAAGTAAATATATAGTATATCATATTCTTACATGGTTGATGGATATGATTTAGAGAGAGAAAAAGCAAAACAGACAATTGACAAAGTTAGTGAGTCTGGTAGAGTATGTGTTTTGGCAGATACCTAATTAACGGAGTGGCCTAGAACCTTGGTTATTTAGCCTATGACCAACTTTGTGTGAATATAAAAAGCTTCTGTCATAATCTAAAGCTAATGTAGGACTTTATTATGTCATTATAAGGATAGTCAATTGTGAATACCATGGGCGGCGATCATGGGGGGGGGGACGGGGGGACATGTCCCCCAATATTTTAGGTGGGGGATATGGTATCTAATATCCCCCCAATATTTGGTGGTATAGTTTTTTTTTAGCATATTTTTTTTATGATATCGCTAGTAATTTCAAGATAGAAAATGCTTAGATGCAACTTACTAGGCCTGGGAAGTGCCATTTCCAGCGATCTGGGAGGCATTTTCGGCCAAAATTTTCTTTTGCGCTTCGCGCCAACTTATGGTGGCGCTACACTTAGATAGTTTGCCTACAAGCTTCGCCCCTCCCTTGGCAAATCCCTCGCAAGGCGCCTGTCTAACCGTGTCACAATTTGTTACTATATATGACCGAAAGTAGTTTTTCTTTTTTTCGAAATGAATAGCTAGACGGAC
>JAIPMN010039881.1:0-10464 GCA_020650975.1 Apostichopus californicus
GCGGGGGGGGGGGATCATGATTTCTCGAAGTTTGTCATATGTGAAATCTAAAGCTCACCAACGATATTGGAATAGATAGGAAGCAAACCGTCGAAGACTGTGATATTGAAAAAATGTCAAACTTTCGATTAATTCCTCATATGTCGTACCTGAATTTTGACGGTGTATGAGAGGATGTATTGATCATTTAGGATCATGTTACTCTATTATTTATGTCCTGTCATTTATAAAAACATATCAGGGGCGTATCCAGGATTTTCTAACCCGGGGAGCGCGAATTACTATCTAAGCGGAGCGCCACCATCGGTTGACGCGCAGCGTACAAGAAAATTTCTGGTTTTGATACCACCCAGATCACCGGAAATGGTACTTCTCGGGCTTGAAAATGACCAACCAGATGTACACTTTTTGCCTGAGAACCAAGTATTTCCCAATAGTTTTTTTCCATCCATAATCTTTTTGAAGATTGTCACCAGTCACAAATCATGTTCGACCTCATCGCATGTCCTGTGGATCATTGCTTTTGTAGGTGATTCTACGTCGCGGCCCACAATATCCGTCAGCCCCACTTTTCAAGGTTTTAAGCCCATTATTTGTTCAGAATTCCTTCAACCCCTAACAGACCGGTCAACATTGCACGAGTAGAGGGAAGTGTGATGAAGAATGTTGGTCAGAAATATTCGAAAATTCAGACACAGTTAATTTATTGGTGTAGAAATATTAAAACCTCTTATAACGGCTATTATAAAACTTGGTTGAAGGAAATGAAAAAATAGCAGATATTTCCGAAACGAACACTAAACACATAGGCGTAGGAGGCAGGGGGGGGGGGCCTGCAGCCCCTAATTCGCCATTACTAATGTAAAAGAGAGTTTTGACATAATTGGACCTCCATGCTTTTTCTCTATCTACATTAGACATTTCGTTGTTTACATTAGCATCCCGCGGTACACTGCGCAACTTTCACGGACCGTATGGTATACGATGGCATGCGATGTAATAACCGATGCTTGCTTATATGATATTGACATTAACATGTTGAACGCGCGCGGAGCGCGCGAAAAATTTTGGTTATTTTTTTCGGGCAAGTCGGACAGTTTTGAGACTGTTCATCCTGGAACGCCATTTTCATGCTCACTGATACGGTGTGATATCTGCTGTTTGCTTTACAAATTCGAACAGGCGCGTAGCGAGGAATTTGCCAAGGGAGGGGCGAAGCCTGTAGGCAAATTATCTAAGCGTAGAGCCAACATAAGTTGGCGCGAAGCGTACAAGCAAATTTTGGCCGAAAATGCCTCCCAGATCGCTGGAAATGACACTTCCCAGGCCTTGTAAGTTGCATCTAAGCACATTGAAGTTTCTATTTTGAAATTACTAGCAATATCATAAAAAAAAATATGCTGAAATATGCTGAAATGCGTCATGTTCCCCGACGACACGGTCGAGTTCGAGACCAGCCACAGTTAATTGGTTTCATAGCACCATTCTACAATTGTTTAAGGCGTAAATACACACACGCGCGTTATGATAGACCATATATAGTATATATATAGATCATGAGTGAGAGAGGAAAACTGGAAACGTCAAAAATGGAGTTGTCGGTGTGAGGGGTAGGGTGAGGCACACGCCCCTTCCGAAATCCTTGATCCGTCACTGGCTACCCTGTGTATATAATAGTGATCAGCGCTGTAATGATGTCACTGTTCCTCTTTCTCTTCCCGGTGTCTTGGCGTTTTTCTTTTACTCACTCCTTTTCTCCTTTTTCTCTCTTTCTTCTTTTTCTTTTCCCCTCCTCCCTCTCCTCCTCCTCTTTTTTCCCCTCTTTTTCCTTTTTTCTTCTCTTTTTTTCTCTCCTCTTTTTCTTACCCGGGGGGCGCGCGCCCCCAACACCCCCCCTGGATACGCGTCTGCATATGATCTTGTCATCATTGGGCACATCTGCACCCATCTCTATAATGCATTGGGTTTTTAAATATAGCACCCGGTACTCTTAGCTGGTACTGATGTACGGTTGTGGGACTTAGACAGTAGTTCCTGTACCAGCTATGAGTATCGGCTGATATTAGAAATTTTGGGTTTAGGAAATTTTCTTAGACAACAACAAAATATGGGTTTGCTCTGTAAGGCTGGATTGCCTTAATCTCTGTCACTATAGGTGTAGAAGTTGGAACTATTGCAATTTTGACAGTTAGACTCTGGACATAGAAAATTGATTGCAGAAAACGTGAATCCTTAAGAAAGTGCATATTATTTGTTTTATAAAATTAAGCCTGATTGGATATTAAGCACCATTTACTCAATTGTACCCTACGAATTTGCAAGAAACATTATTTGTTTCAGTGTTCTGCTTACATTTTCGACTCACAACCGACCCCAAGAAAAAATCTTAAACGGTCATATGGTCAATGTAAGTTACAGTGAGGCTCATATACTTCATAATTTCCCACCAGCCCTCAGCGCCAGCCCCTAATGGAATGTTTGTAAGTCGTTAAGGTGCTTAATTGTCCCTGTTCCCCTCCGTACTACACAACGAAAAAGTAATAACTAAGGAATTTGACTTTGGACTTTAGTCACATTGACGTGAACAGTGTACAGTCAAGAGTAGGGCCTACGTAGACTCGTTTACACAGGGAATCGAAGATAATGGCAGCAGTACAGGCAGTTGATAAAACGAAGACAGTAGTGAAATTACGATGGAACTACGTGGTCAAACAAAAAGTTTCATATGCGTCCTAATATCGTTCTTAGTGCTAACCGTGTTTTTACACACTTCCGGAAGAAATCTCCATAGCTACATACCTAATAGTTTTCAATTGCAGCTCCAAACGTACTTATCAGAAAATGTATCGGAAAGTTGGATTGACAGCGAACAACAAGGTAAGGTATCTTATTTGCAACGACGCTAGGTACGGTCAAACATCATGATATTTTTATCATGAATTGGTAAAATCTTTTCAGTCCTCAATGGTAAACTTTGTTTGGGAATTCTGCTTACATATAATATCTTTCGTGCTACCTAGCTGTACTTCGTAGGACTGCGTAAATTGTTCGAATAGTTTGGTTTTTGTTAAAGATTCAGTCAGCGGGATAACGTGAGCTACAGTAAAACAAAAAGCAGTTTACGTAATATCACATTTATGCTTACCGCGAACATATCATTACAATGCAAATTGCAAAAGTATGATTGTCGAAAGGCCAACAAACACACATGATACCTCCCATTACGGCCATTCTGCACAAATGTTTGACCGGAAAGGAGGGTGGTACAGGTTTCCTTAAACGAAATGCCAAACCACATTTAAGGTACCTCGCATGCAAATGTTGTACCACAGATAAAATGGAAACACAAGAACGCAAGTTTGTCTCTTTAGACCACTCGGAAGCAGCAAAGAAGCCAGTTACACTTCCACAAGGAAGAATCAGTAAGACTGTTAATTTGAATAACGTACAGCTTAGTAATGTCACATAATAACTGTAGGTACAATAACGTCATCTGTCAATACATCTTTGCTTTTGAGCGCTGTACATTTTTCGAAATAGATCGGCTGTAGCTTCTATATTTTTGGAATGGAAGGTTACTGCAACCACATTTACTCCCAACTCATAAAGCACCGTGTATTATCACCTAATAGGCCTTTATGAAGGAAGTTAGAGTTTGAGTGGAAACGGTTTGAGCATGTCTATGAATCCCTTTCGTTTGCTTCCATCGAAGATTTGCCTGTGGAGCACGGTATTGTATTGGTGTTACATGCCTTTTTCCTACATCTCAATAACAGTCATAATGGAGGGATCTAAATGGGAATGAAAACACTCGATTCTGTAAATAAACGGTGATGTAATGCTCGTTGTGGTTTCTTTAAGCCTTCAGTCACGTTTCACTAGGCTAGCTTTAATAACATATCATATTAGGACGGAGTAACTTCCTCTTCTTCGCAGTAACCAATATCAATTGACTATCTACATACGTTACTTGTGACCGTTTATTTTTCAACAGGCGATTTCTTCGGTTACAACACCGCTGTCAGACACACAGAGGATGATACCCTTAGAATGAAACCATTCAAGCCCTTGCCGGTTTATCAAAGGAAGACAATTTCAAACATAACTGATTTAGCAATTAATAAAATACCTTTGACGAAAACCCTGTCCAAGTGCATTTCAACACCGAATACCGGACCGATACGTATAGATATTGTTGCTCGTACGAAAACAGAAAGTAAATGTGAAGTATTTGGAGAAGGACTGCTACATGCTTCTGTTGGAATTGAAGCCAAAATTACAATAAAAGTAGATTTATCATTAAACAAAACAATTCATACACAACATTTCTTTAGTATTTTGGCCGTCGGGGAACAACACATCTTTGCTATCTCACCTTCAAGTGTTAGAAGAGATCCTTTTGAAGTACATTTTAGTTACACACCAACTATACCAGGTAATTATCAATTGTACGTCGAGGAGATTTCACGTTCAAGCCAGAAACAACTTCCTGGGAGTCCATTTACGTTGATTATTAATGGGTCAGCCATAGATGTCAATGAAAGAATTAATGAAGCCAACAGGCTTCCATCTTGTCAAACCATTCAACAATTCGATCCGTCTTGGTTAGACGGGGACTGGGTAACGCGAGATCTTGCTGGAGATGAACGTGGCACGTTGAGGAGTGGTTGGGTCCTCCAACCTAGGCGGTGTAGTTTCGACATATTTACGACTGATGACCTTGAAAGAGCTTCGTTGTCATCAGTGTCAAGTACCATCGTTGTTCTTGGCAGATCTACCGAGAGGGGTATATTTTTATCTTTAGTAGACTTGGCGCTAAGGAAGAAAGAGAAGACAAATCTCAAGGATTCAATTCTCTGGAGATGCTGGGGTATGGAGGAAATTCGAATCGGTAATCTAAGATTTATATATCAAGACTTTAGAATTGAGGGCGCTAGTATGGAGCACATGAATGATAGCACACATATAAACATAACATGTCACAATGACAAGAAAGTAAGTGATAACAACGACTTCTTCGGGGATGCAATTGGATTTTTTCAAGAAACTTTATTCACAGAAAAAATTCAACCGGATGTTGTAATAATGGTCGTGTTAAATGATCTCCAGTTAGAGATACTGGAAAAAACAATTCCACCACTTTGGAATGGAACGTTCTACGCATTGAATGGATTCAAAGCTCACGAAGGTTCGTTGTATACACCGAATGGAAAAGAAACTGACGCAGAAAGCGCAAATGGTTTTACCCTAGATAAACGTATAAGAAATTTGAACGGTTTTAAGTTGGCAACACCTTGGAGGCACACAACTGAAAAAGCACCGTTCATAATGATGTCGATGCACTGGCATAAACCCTGCAAAGTCATGAACGGAAAGGTTAGGGTATGCAGTAACCCAACAGAAATGATTGCTCAAATTCTTCTCGGCATGGCAATCGCACCAGAGGGAAAGGACGCTTGGCTAGTTTCATTGAAAAACTGTGAATCAACTACTAGAAACGTCAGTCGAAAGATCCGATTTTGTCACGACTGTCCAAAATCACTTTTTCCTTGGCATATCAAAAGAGTTCCCAATTTAAAATGTACTACTTTAAAAGGATCACTGCCAAATGTGGCCAAGAAGGATCAACAAGCGTGGAAAGGGTCACTTTGTCCAAAGCATTGTATGGCGAGTAATCCAGTTGGCAAGTATGACACTCAGTCAGGGAGCGTTGATGTCAGAATTTGCACAATATTGAAGATAGATGATACTCACAAAGGTGAGCCAAAAAGTGTTTCCGAACATCCGCTAAATCATATGATTGGAAATTTAAAAAATCGAGAGGAATAGCAGTGGTAGACATATAATTTAGAAAATTACACCTGGGAAACATTTTTTTAGCAGTAAATTAACATCACCATTGTACACTTTTGTCGCACCAAATTGCATCTGAGGGCATTCAGCAATAGACCCCTCCCCTTAGACCCCTCCCCCATATCACTCTAACGCCACTTTGGCCCCTCCCAAACAAGGGCCCTGGATCCGCCAGTGATGATACTCTGTAACATCGCCATTAGAATTTGAATAACTTTTCGGCCAAATGATGCAAAAACTTCGATGGATCATGTGTGTAACAATCTGACTGCTTTTCTTGGGATAGAATCCCTGGGTCTCAACGATAGCGATAATGATTGGTCTAAACGATGCCTCACAAACAGCACTGGCTAGCAATGGAAGGAGCCGGTCGTATAGCCCGCCGTCTTATCCATCGTCAGTAGGGGGAAAACGTTTAGTCGGGGAATTTTTTCAAAATTTATGTGTAATTAGTAGCACAACCTTACTTATACAGACCACATTATAGACCTACGTTGGAATCTAAATATGCTTCAGAATGTTTCGTTTGATCTCTAAACCCCTTTTTGGTCTGTGGGAGAACTTCCAGACCTTCTACATGGAGTCGCATTCAACGACCACACAGCCACACCATTCTTTTGTAAAGTGTTTGATCCGCCTACAATAAGTCCATGAAGGTTCATGTACCAATATCAGTCGGGGAAAATTCCCTTCCCTCCCCACACCCTACCTTTTAAATCAGGTGCACTGCACTGCATTATATAATATACATCACGATAGATCAGTATAGGTTGTGTTAGATACACGTTTGTGTCCAGATGTTGTCAACCCTGCACTAGTTGATTGACTATCGATAGGTCAACAATTGTACGGACGCGCAATATTGGGACCTTTCCTGAAAACATCATATCCTATTATTTCACCTTCATAGTTATATAGCTATATCCATCATGAAAGTTATGCAGAACACTAACATTTATTTAATATTTTTGTACATGTACATAAATCTGTGTTTGCTAAGAACTAAATTTCTATAGATATTCTTCTTACGAAGTTATTGTGAAGTTGTTCTTCTCAATGAAAGCCGGGGTAGTGTCCAACCAATGGTTGTTCACTATCAGATCGTCTGCTCTCCAACAAAAAATCACTTTATCATATATGATCTTATTTTAAAATCATCAGCTAATCTTCTGCCGCAAATATGAAAGAAAAAAGGATTTTTTTTTTATTATTACATGATGTGTTTTATATCAAATTTGACGGACGAAAAAGTATGAAAATACAATGAAATTACAATAAAGTGATGTATAAGCCTCTGATTGATGCGTTGGATCTTACATACTGACATGTTTCGTATCCAAAAAACAACAACAATGAAACACCGATCGTAAAATCGAGCTTTGTCCAGTTTACAGAAAGGCATAATTTTATTTTGGTTTTGAAGTGTGTGAACTCACAGTAATTTCCAGTCTCTCTATTCTGATAGTTAACAGTGTTGCGCATAGGTTTTGTTCACTGTGACTCAATAAATGTGCAATGCAATGTTTGCTTTCCACTGAAGAACAGGGTGTGATGTAAATAAAACTCTTTTGTAAAACTTGAAATGTCATTGGAGGCTTCCATCATTCATATCACTCTGGAAATATCAATTACTTAAGTGATTAATTTAATAAAAGTGACTTAAATGCCCCCCCCCCCTCATCCTGTACCCATTGGAACAAAACAGAACTGAAAGATTGGCTGAGGAAAAGACGTTTCATATTTGCGTTACTAGGTTCTTAATGAGTGCATCACAATTATTGTAGCAGATGCGAATCTAGACCAACAATAACAGGTAACCAAATTTTAGACTGTGGTGGCGGAGAAGCCGCTGTGGATTGAGCAAGGACATATCGTTGTTTACGGGTAATTTTGTTTAGATCAGTGGAGTATCTAGGCCGGTGTGGCCGGTGTGGCCGGTGTGGCCGGTGTGGCCGGTGTGGCCGGTGTGGCCGGTGTGGCCGGTGTGGCGTTGGAAATCTCGGGGCCCGGGACCGAAGTGACTTGGTGTCTAATTATTTTCAATCTAAAAATATTTCAATCAGAAGATTTAGATATTTTCTTATGTGTTATACCATGTGCAGTACATAACTTCAAATTCTCTCCCAAAACCACCAAATGGGAACTTAAATGAAGTCCTGCCCTCAACAGAGAGAGCATGGGGTGTCACATGTGGGTATCTAGGGGGGCCAAATATAAGATATAAATCATCGTAGACAAAACATGGTTGAGTTTGGGTGAATGTGGACTCTCCTTTGTGGTTCCTATTTCTATTGCTGTAGTGGGGTCATGTTACTCTTTGCTTACGCACAGGTTTAGATTGCTGGGTAGCCGTTACGATTACAAAAAAGGTGGATTTGCTTACTGAGATATATTCCGACGATTTAAGATGGTGTAAAGTGAACTCTAATAGAGTGTTGTGTTGAATAGTGACCATTGTCATCTTCGCAAAGAAAAATGTTCATCTCGCATCCAGGCGTCTTTATAATGTTCGTCCTGAATGTTCATGTCGTGCCCTATAGCGTCTTCATAATAGCCAGGATCATCAATATAGACCATCAGTGTGGGAAATAAACATTATGAACCTATATTAAAAACTCTTCAAATCGTTTTCTAACCATATTCAAATGAATGTTGAATTCTTTTTCATGAATTACTATATAAACATTTTCCAGGATCTGGTTTGGGTTTTCATTCGTTTTATACATTCAGAACTCAATTACATGTACTTCAAGTTAGTAATCCAGTCAGCGCATGCGTTAATGTATAACTATTGTTTTTATTAATACTAATGAGTCAATGAAGCCATACTAATAAGTATGGTTATCATAATATTATCAATCTTGATAAGTCAATCAAAATATGTTGTAAACTGTTAACGAATAGGCTGTCAGAGTCCAGATTAAATTTCTACACCACTTTTGATTTTTGAGAAATGTTCCATTTAACATCTGAGGCCCAACAATTAAAGTGGCAGTACTAATTATTCTAAGACACGAAGGCCATTTGGTCAATTCCTCATATGCAATATGTAAGAGTTTGTCTTTAATTAACATGTTAACAATGCATGACAAACTTGTCAAGGACAACAGATGATGTTGAATGTCATCCAAGCGTGCTCTTTTGTCTATAGGATGCTAACAGAACATGATTTGATTGACAGTTTAACATTAATATTTACGCCTTCAATGACCAGACGGAGTTAACATCATCAACAACTTAGTCTAATAACTTGTAGCATTCCAGAGATTAACCAAATTTAAAGCTGAATATTATGAAAACCGAAATCGTTTACAAAAGCAATATTATCGCTCCATTCTTTCTTTTTCCTTGGAAGTATAACATATGCCTAAATCCATTCTTTAAGTCTTAGTTTACCTAAGGGATAAGCTATATAGTATACAAATAATGAATGGTTATGAGTGCAATAGTGCAAATATTTCATGAGTTGAAAGATGGAATGTTCCATTCAACGAGGCGCAGCCGAGTTGAATGGAACATTCCATCTTTCAACGAATGAAATATTTGCACTATTGCACGAATGGAAACCATTCATTATTTGTTTTATACAACACCTTCAAATAATTTGGATATAATTGGATGTAAAATGCACTCATGCAACAGATTGTTTTGAACAGACAGGTTTCTCTGCTCTCTTACCATTGAAAAAAGTGCTATCCAAAAAGTATATTGCACGGTTCTATTTCATAGCGTGCAATAGAGCGGATATTGCATGCAATCGACGAGCAATTGACCAATCAAATGGCCGGAATATAATTAGGTGTTGTATAATAGTGTTTAACACCTAACAGTAGCACTTAAAATATACTTGAGCTAAAATATACTTCATATTACTAATGGAGCAAAAGTGAAAGAGGTTGTTAATCTGTTGAGACTTAGATAATGATCAACATTTAAACCCAGTTCGTTGGCGCATGCATTATAATCTAGTATAGAGACCAAATGTACATGGTTTATTTTAAGCCTGGGATAAGATAAAGTGGCAAATATATATACTTGTGAATTGATACTTTAATGAACAATGTACAGTCCCCACCCCATCCACCCCCCCCCCTTATAAACGTAATAATCTCGCAGCAGAAATATTTTTTTTATAATAAACAACTCTTTTACAACGCATCCACTATTTCAAATACGGAACTGCTTGAAATGTAAACGTCAAATATTGTATCAAGTAAGGGTTAATACTTAACGTTAAAATAACCGATTGTGAATGATTAACAAAATAGAATATCTCTATACTGCAGTAATTCTTACGTCGAGAATTCATCTCAATAATTTGACCTCATCGTCTCCTTTTTTCAGGTCATTTTGGATGTTTGCACAGAAGGGATGAAGTGTTGATAACAGACTGAGTAACTAACACTAAAGTGTTTATTTACCACAAAGGACTCAACAAACCTGCAGTACCGACATAATTATGCCTGAACAGAACAAATACACAGTTGGTCCAGTTACTATGGTAGTTACAATATCCATCGAATGCAGGCGACCACTAAATTGTAAACAGTATACATAAGCCTGAAGGAACCTCCTGGAATCTCTATAGAAATTACTATCAGATATACATAT